>VUQH01000814.1:48661-65290 GCA_015106775.1 Etroplus canarensis | reverse complement strand
CACAATCTGCACTACCTCAATCGCTGCTACTGCACATCACCTCTTTTTCTCGGTGCTAGTGTCTTGTTGCGTTGTCTTTTCATTGTGTCTTTCATGTCAACTGTTTTGCACTATTTTGATTTTTTGCAATATGTTCATCTGGTTTAGATGAAAAGGGTTCTGTTCTTGCATTGTCTGCAACTACACCATGTTGCACACGTTGCACTTTATTATTTATCTATTTATTTTTTTCTTTCAAAGTTTTATTTTTAAATTTTAAACTGCTTAAAAAAATAACCCTTCCTGTCATATGTCTGTATGTTTATATGTTGCACCAGGTCCTGGAGAAACGTTGTTTCATTTCACTATGTTCTGCGTCAGCTGTGTGTGGTTGAAACGACAAATAAATAGCTCTTGAATGTTGAATCTCTTGAATCTTGTGTGGAACATTAGCAATGCTGCACAGGTAGTCTGAAATTTTCATATAAGCCTCAGAAATAAAAAAACAATAAAGTTAGCAGGTTACAGGGTTGGCGTTTAACATGTAAAGGCCAAACATTTCAGTTCAACTTTTTCTCCTCTCCCACCAAGTAAATGCAATAAGGATCAAAGGAGCTTAAGTTTGTTCTAATGGTTTCAGGCAATATTCTATCCTCCTGTATTCTCTCTTATTTCACTGTTTTTTTTTTCAGGTGCTGTACTGTTTTTTTCAGTAGAGATTAATCCATTGACTTGCAAACCTGTTTGTAAACCACATCTGCAGTTTTAGAGAATATTGACCAGTTGTGACAGACATGCTGTGTCCCTTTAAGTTACATTTTCCCTTGGGGAAAACTGAAAAATAACTTGAGCAAAAGAGACAAAAAAGTCACAGTTTGGGAGGCGGGCCCAAGAGCGGACAGACACAGAAGTATGAGTTTTAGTCAATTTAATACAATAAGGGATAATACAAGCAAAGTTCAAAGTCTGTGATAGTTCAGGGTGGAGGTTGAAGAGCCAAGTCTCTGAACAGATAGTCTATGGGGTTCTGGTTTCTTGGAGTCTTTGTTTACCAGTTGCTGAGATGCAGGATCAAGAGCGAGAGTGGGTCCTGCAGGTTCCTTAATGAATCCAAGTGGGGCTCTTGGAGCACTAGGAGGAGCAGCAGTGAGTAGACAGATGACACAGAAGACTCACCAGACAAAAGCATAACTGGCAGGTGTAACCTGACTTACTGCACGGGCTCTTTTGGCTCAGCTCACCAAGAAGAACACACTCTTTCAGTTTGGTCTTCATGTTACCTCTTAAACCTTTTAGAATTCAGTCAAGTTTTGTGCTTTTTTGACTCATAATATGTACGTGTACACATATATCCCTTAAATTATTTGATACATCATTTGTACAGAATAATTTAAAAGTAAAAATTACAGCTTCTAACAATAAATTGCTGAATTCAATTTTTTTTATTGTGTTTCCCAACTTAACTACAAAACCACCCAATGAATGCTTGCTTGTTGAACTACTCTGCTAAACTCCTGTAAAAACATTAGAGATTTTAAAAAGGACTGCTTTTGACATGTTCTGTTTTTATTTAAACACACACCCCTAACAAAACAGTAGGCTTTTCTTGTATTAATAACAGTAAAAAAAACGACAGCTGACTCCAAACTTTGCAGAGAAAAAGTACTGCAAAAAGGCATATTAAATACAGGACTCAGCTAAATTTACTTTGTTAATAAAACTAAAATTACCCATTTACATTAAAAAAAGAAGATAAATAATATGTACAAATGCACAAATGTGAAAAACAGCAGCATCCAACACTTTTAGGTGTCAGGTATAAATTTTACTTTCTGCCTTTGTGTTATCAAGATTGTTAAAATGCATTCAAATCCTACTTCTTTTCATTGTTTTGTTTTGAGAATTCGCACGGTGTACAGTAGTCCTCACTCTCCTTTTCTGCACCCCTTCCCTCTGCCCTGCTTGGTGGTATGATCCTTGTGTACCCTCCTGTGATTGGTTTCACAGCGTACATGTGATACTCACTTAGTGAATGCATTTAAGGCTTGTAGCTGGAGATTGTTATATCATTCTGCCTCATATTACTTTCAAAACAACAAGCTTGATGAGAGCCAGCTCCCATTGTTCACTTCAAAGAGCCGGCTCTTTGCACCGACACATCACTAGTCTGATCCTACAGGGCGGGAGTCAAGACAAAAAAACCCTCTGTTATATAGCACTGCTTTGTTTTCTGCACGTGTAGTAGTTTGCATCATATTCATCAAAACCCACAAAGCCTGTGACTTTTAGGTGACTTTTAACTCTCTCTAATTGGCAGAGCATTAGACAGGCTAACCTTGACTTTACTATGGTAAAACACCTTCCCTGCTTTCTTCACATGCATTGGGTTAAATCCAGACTGCAGAAAAGTGTATGTCCTAGAGAGCCAATCAAAACTGAAGGACATAGTCTCAAGATGAGGGACAGGGGGACAAAGGATAAAAATGCTGTGCAGCCCCACATAAAGAGGGACATCTGGTCATCCTACCTCACACATGCATGCACACTTCAGCACCCTCAACGTCAATGCACAGCTCTGGTATCTGCTCACCCTTGTTCAGGTGTTGGCAACCTTTACTGTCAAAAGAGCCATTTTTAAGCAATTCTTGATGCCAAAATCCTGGAACAAAAGATTTTCCCAATTATGGTATAAAAAAGTATATCTCCTGTATCTTATTTAAGTTGACACAGCCTATTAAGTATACATTTTTACATCAACAGTACTACTAGATGTAAATAATTAAAATCTTTGCCATGTGTAGCTACTCTGCAGTGGACTTTTTATTATTTAGTACTTTCACTTTGCATTTTCATTACAGAAATTCCATTTTTGTTGCATTTATTAAATTATAGAGCTTTAATAGCTGAAATGTTGGAGTTATTATTTGCTTATATCTCCTTCTTCTTTCAGCTGCTCCCATTAGGGGTTGCCAAAGTGGATCATCTGCCTCCATCTCACCCTATCCCTTGCATCCTCTTCCCTCACACCAACCCTCTGCATTTCCTCCTTCACTAGCATGAACCTTCTCTATGGTCTTCCTCTTTTCCTCCTGCCTGACAGCTCCATCATCAACATTCTTTCTCAAATACATCCACTATCCTTCCTCTGAACATGTCCAAACTATCTCAGCCTTGATTATCTGAATTTATCTCCAAATGTCTCAACTTGTACTGTCCCTCTTAGCAGTAAAAGTCTACTTTGAAACAAAGTAGATATAAAGCTATGCAGACCATTTTGAGTCCTACCAATTTGTGGAAATGAGTCAGCTTTTAAAAAAGACTACTTTGGTCATAACTCAATTAGGAGCTGAATAGTTTTGAATATAGTAACAGAAACAGCTGTGCAGGTTACAGAACTGGCATTTAGCATGTAAGTAATATAAGGAATGCAAGTACTACAAATAAGTAATATGTATGTGTACCGGCAAATTATCTATTTTCCTATGTGACTTTTCTTTTTGGATTTGGAATTCATAGCTAGGAGGACTAAAGACGATGTACTTTCATGTGTATATGTCAATGCTATCCACTGCAGTTGAGGTTCAGCAAAATTAAGAACATAATTTTTACATTCATCCAGGCAAAGGGAACCACTGGAGATGAGCAAAAGAGGAGTATGCAGCTCCAGAGCTGTGGTTTCAAGACCCTTGCTCCAGAACAATGTACCAACCACTATTACAGGGGTTGGCAACCTTTTCAATCAAAAGAGCCATTTTTGTGCCATTTTTGCCCCCTAAAATCTGTACTGAGCCACAAAACATATTTGGGCTTTACAATGAAGGTGACACAGCCTATTAAGTATTTAGTCTGCCAGTGTTACTAATAGACTTGAATTAAAACATTTAACCACATGTGACTGCTCTGTAGTATTTAGTACTTTAACTTGGCATTTACATTACATTAATACCATGGTTTTACAAAAATTGTAAAAAACAAACAAACAAACAAACAAAAAAAACCAAAAGCAAAAAATAACCCAAGATGTCTTCTCCTTTCAGCTGCTCCTGTTAGGGGTCATCACAACAGATCATCTGTCTCCATCTCACCTTTTTACTTGCATCCTCTTCTGTCACACAAACCCTCTTCCTGTCCTACATCCATGAACCTTCTCCTGACTTCTTCTGACATTCTCTATATGTCTCTATCAGCACTCCCAAAGCAAACATTGGATCTGTAAAACTCTTTCATGGCATGAAGCCATGTTGCTGCTCGCTGATCATCACGTCTCTTCTTAACCTAGCTTCAACAACTCTTTCCCATATCTTCATGGTGTGGGTTCTTAACTTGATTCTTCACTGCCACCCAGAACCTGTTTCAACTCCTTCCTGAATTCTGCACAACATTCTTCCTTCTTCACCTTCTACTATTTAATCCTTAGCTTTACTTTCACTCACTTCCTCTACTTGCTTTCCAGAGTCATCTTACAGACCATCAAACAATGATTGTAATATGGTATGTTGTTCCTTAAATGCACTAGGGTGACCAGATGTTCTTTGTGTGGGACGGCAAGCATTTTCATCTATTTTTCTGTGTCCCACATAGTGAGCCTATGTCCCGCATTTTGATTGGTTCTGTACCATGTTTACCACACTTTACAGCACACCCAATCATATACATCAGTGCTGTGGTAATAAATTGGTGCCGATCATTTTTCCAGATTCAGACATTTTAAAAACATATCATGCAGTTGTAGAAAAGTAGCAGTCATAGTTTCAGTCAGATACTTTCCAGAGTGCTGTAAGTGCACAACATGTGTGAGTGTGAGTTTTGAGTAGTTGCAGTTATGGAAAAAACAGACAAGATGTGTTTGAAGTGTTGTTCCCTTGTATTATTGTGGTTTAATTTATCTAGTTTATTTATAGTTTATTTGGGTGTTGGGAGGATGAACTGAGAGACTTTAAGTGGATAATGAATTAAGTACCACAGGATATATACCAAAAAGGACAAGCCCCCATTGTTTACAAGTGGGTTGGGCTTGCAACAAAGAGAGGGAGTCCACAGAAATATACAGTGTGTTAACAGGTTTATTTACAAAGTTTAAATAACCTCAGTGAATCAGAGTCAGGTGTGCCTGCATGGGTGAGTGAAGGTCTGTCAGGAAAACTGTCTGCCTGCCATGTGGAAAAGAGAAAAATGAGCACAGAAAAGGAGCCAGAAGTAGAGCCCCAGGAAACTGGTCAGGTCTGCTCTTTATACCCTACTCCTTTAGCCCTTGATGGTAACCAGCTGGCCAGGGCTGCACTTTCCACAAAAAGAAAATACAATCATGACAAACCAAAAGTGCATGAGCATAAGATAATAAAAACACCAACAATGCAGTCACATAAAATTCCGTAAAAGATATACAAACATCAAAACATGCACACACACATGCACACACACCACACAAAACTAACCACAAGCAGTCGCAAAGGGAAAAGTTTTTAACCTGTTTTTAAAATTCCTCACTGTTGGAGCAATTAATGTTCTCAGGCAGAGCATTCCATCTTTTTGGGGTACAAACACAAAAGGCAGCTTCTCCTGCTTTAGAGTTGATGTGAGGGATGCCTAAACTACCATTGCCTGTGGACCGGAGAGTTCTCGCTGGTGTATATCTAATTAACATATCTTTGATGTACTGTGAGGCAAGGCTATGTAGAGCTTTATATACTTCAGCTTAACCTTTGGCTCCTCCCTTGTATTCTCCTCAAAGGGTTGCCATATATGCAAGTAACACAATTTTAAAATCAGTTCTTGCTTTGACAGGTAGCCAGTGTAGAGATTTAAGAACAGGTGTAATGTGTTCAGACTTGATTTATACAA
Organism: Etroplus canarensis; assembly: GCA_015106775.1. Classification (NCBI taxonomy): domain Eukaryota; kingdom Metazoa; phylum Chordata; class Actinopteri; order Cichliformes; family Cichlidae; genus Etroplus; species Etroplus canarensis. The sequence continues at coordinate 59,470 of VUQH01000814.1, read as the reverse complement.
GTCACATGACCTGCAAAGAGCCTTCAAGAGGGTCATCACAGTTTGCACTTTAGTATATTGCTTGATAAAATGCAGAAAGGGTGAGCTAAAGTATAGGAGCAGGAACCAGTGAGTGTAAATATGTTTAATTTAAGAATGGATGGAGTTTATATGAACACCTGTAATGCCTAGGAAAGTACCTTGATCTATGCCTACGATTTTCTTCTTTGGATATACAATCTTGGGCTCACCGTCAGTTTCATTTATTCTGCCTTTATAATAGAAAGAGAGACTACACGAGTGGGGCAGCAGAATGAGAGTAGCGGACGACAACAGACTCAAAAAAACTAACCTGCAAGGCCAGTAACAGCGTGGACGTAGAGCTTGATTCTGACAGCAATGTCAGAAAGGAGGATGATGTCCAAGTTAAGGACAATATTGGACAATCCTTCACACTCTCTTCATGACAACACTGGACAGACACAGGAGCAAGTTCTGCAGAAGACACATTTCACTATGATGCACCACAGAATACCACAGGAAATCATCCCTACCTGTGGCCATCAAACTTTACAACTCCTCCCTTTAACACCTGGACTGTTTTTCTTATGCTCATTTCTTGCATATAGTGTTTCATTTGCACTTTCTATATTAACGGTAATTTATATTTATTTCATTTTCTATCTTGCACGTATATTTACACCGATCAGGCATAACATGACCACTGACAGTTGAAGTGAATAACACTGAATATCTCTTCATCGTGATACCTGATAGCAGGTAGGATATATTAGGCAACAAGTGAACAGTTTGTCCTCAAAGTTGATGTGTTAGAAACTGGAAAAATGGGAAAGCATAAGGATTTGAGCGAGGCTGACAAGGGCCAAATTGTGATGACTACACGACTGGGTCAGAGCATCTCCAAAACTGCAGTTCTTGTGGGGTGTTCCCATTCTGCAGTGGTCAGTATCTATCAAAAGTGGTCCAAGAAAGGCACAGTGGTGAACCAGCAGAGTCCATGCCTCAACAGGTCAGGGTTGTTTTGGCAGCAAAAGGGGGACCAGCATGATATTAGGGAGGTGGTCATAATAATAATAATATGCAAGATTGGTGTATATTTACTTTGTATATTTACTATTTTACTGTCTTAACTTTGAATGTTTATGGGAGGATTGCACTTTTTACACATATGTTTATACAGTTTCATTTTCTCAACGTTCATATCCATAGATTTTCTCTCTTCGCTCTCCTTTTTCTCTTCTCTTTGCCCTCACTCCAACCCTCACCCCAAGGCAGATTACTGCCCCTTCCTGAGCCTGGTTCTACCAGAAGTCTCTTCCTGGTAAAAGGGAGATCTTCCTTCCCACCATCACCAAGTGCTTGCTCATAGGGGATGGTCTGATTGTTTTCTTTCTTTCTTTCAGTTTATACACACACACACACACACATATATGTATGAAATATTCTATGATTCTGATTGATTAAGAACCTGTCTGTAAAGTCTACTGTGAGCTGTTTTTAAAAGCCAGTTAATAATGAGTTATGCTATAGTAATCTCTTCGTTTCACTTTTGGTTTGTTGGGATCCGGTCGCTCTACATGAGGCAGAAGCGGCAGTTTTAGGGTGTAGTTCTGGCCAGCATCCCCTAGATGTCAGGTTATCAACGGTGCAGTCAACGAGAATATTGTGGCCGCTAGGTGGTAGCTCTGCACCAGTATTTCCTCCTCCCAGGTCGTCGAAACAACAAACCGAACTACGGAGCAAGCGGGGTGAGAGAACGTCCGAAACCGCCTCTGACCGCGACTTTTAAACTCTTTTTACAGAATTGCAGCGGAATTCAGACGGAGGCTGTATAAGAGTAGTAAAAGTTACGATTGTACCGGGACTAGATTTCACAACAAGGTAAGTTAGCTGTAAAATGGCGGAGAGCTCTGTGGAACTTAGTTGATTTGTATTTTGCTAGCCGTCTCGCTAGCCAGGCTAGCTTTCGATGAGCGCGGATGTCTGCCTGAACCAAGTCGCTTCGCTAGCTCGCTGAACATGGCTACTTCGGTTGTTAGCAGGCTAACGGACTGGATTTTTGACTCAGCGGCGCAAAATACGCAGTTGGGAACCTAAAGAAGCGTTTTATCACTACAATCCACTTAGTTGCACTTTAAATATTTGTAAACAAAGTGTTTGTTGCTTATGCAATACGGCGCTGGAACTCCCGAGGCAAGATGGAGGACGCAAGGACGTGATGTTTTTTTAGGTAGCAGTAGCTGTTAGCATGGCTAACTAGTGGGAGTTATTTTCAGCTGGTCCGTTGCAGCATATCTTGTATTATTTGCTTCGTCTACGGACCTGCTCTGGTTACGACTGACATACAGGCAGGAATTAGTTGATGTACACGATAGCGTTGCTGGCTAGCCTTATTGTGTACCAGCTAATATTAGCTTGCGCTAGCACAGAAAGGCTTGCGTTGTTTTGTTATTTAGCGTTGGCATGTTCGTTTGGGTTTGTCGTCCTTCTTAGTCGGCTAATGGTAGTCTGTTTTCCCTCAGTAGTGTATGCTTGCTTCATCGAGTTTCACCTAGCCGACGCTGGGGAATATACGCCAAAAACCCCTCGGTTACTTAGCTAGTCGCGCTAGCACCAGCAAGCGCACCGGTATCAATTTTGACAGGACCCGACGAAGAGCGGCTCTGTGCCGGGGTTGTTGGGGCGAGCGGAGCCGGTAGTTGATGGCATAGTTGTCCCTGTGGAATCCATGCAGTTAAGTTCTACTCTTTCGTTTAGTCTAATATCATCACGTATGGCTTCCCATTAACGTGTTTATGAGATACACTGCTCAATTTGGCGCCACTTTTTCTGTCTACACCCATAGAATCCCGTCGTCTTGTCATGCAGTGTCCCCCTCACTATCAAGGAAATGGGCACCGTACCAAACTCTTAAACCAGAAATATACATCATAAGTTCAAACTTACAAAGTTATAAGAAACCACATCATATACAGTACTGATATCGCATTGCTTTTTGTGGTTAAGTGTGTTACGAAGGTGCTGGGAATTGCACATGTATTTTTATAAATTTTAATAAGCAGCACTGCCCGCGTTTTGGTCCATGTGGTCCGTCATTTTGGAGGAAACTGTGGGATACAACTCCCTCACCAACGTTACAGTTTGTCTGAAAGTTTACCAAGTGCTCATATCTGCTGTAATAATTCAGGAGTGACATCATTGTATGTCACCTCTGTGTATGCAAGGACTGAAAAAGGGATTCACTGCATTCAAAGTGGTATATGATGGGTGGAGTTTGTTTGTCTTTTTAAGACTAAATGCCTAATTGAAAGTGCTTTTATTGATTTCCCTGGCTGTTACAGAGAAACCCAAATTTGTTTATTATTGCCATGGAAGAATCTCAGTTCGAAAAGTTACTTCTGCTTTCCACTTTGATCTGTGTGCCACTAATTTACACTTCACAACCATGCAATAGTTTCCCTGTGGCCTGCAGATTCTTGTTGATGTTGATACTGCCATTTGATTGGTTGAGAAATACATGGGGCGGATAGGGCAGTGCCATATTTGGACATTGAGGAAGATACTCTAGTCTTGGTTGCATGACGTTGTCTGTAAACCCAGGAGAGCAGAGAAAGGGAGGGAGCCAATGGTTGGACAGTGAGCGTGACAGGAGCATTTGTGTCCGCCCCCTGTTACCATGTGAAACCTTTTTTTTCTCTCTAAAAGATATCAAAGAAACATTTGCTCACAACAGAGGCAGTGATTTCAGGGGACAGACACACAAAATTGTTTAGTTTTTGTTTCTGTTGGTGAAATGTGTACCCCTCTAACTGATTCTGTTCCATATTCTAGGTCACATGCAATCTCTCCTGCCTTGTATTTTGTGAGGATCTCAAGTCAGTCGTAAGTTGAAGTTATCCAGAAGATGTTACAGCAATGATAGCAGCACCAGAAATACCATCAGAGTTCTCCTATACTCAGTAAGTATCTACTTTCACTTTGTGTTTATTGGTAAGGTTAAAGTTGATATGAATTTTCATGCTAGTGTTCATTTTTCCCAGGGATACAGACACCCGATTCTCCTCAGACACAGACTTCTCTGAGGATCCTGATGGAAGGAGTGCAAATTCAACGAAAGGAAAGGTGTGGATAGAACAAATGGACCCTTGCACAAATATTTATTACAAATCTTGCATTAAATTAGCTTAATCTTCTCTTATTCTGCAGTAGTTCTCAAACCTATTCTTGTTTGTTTTTTAATACTTTTCCAGGGTGGAAAGAAGGGGAAGAAGGCAGCAGGGGAGAAAGGCAAAGGAGGAAAGGGAGCTGGCCGTATAAATGGCCACCACCAAGAGAATGGCATGGAAAACATGATGCTGTTTGAGGTTGTCAAGCTGGGAAGGAGTGCAATGCAGGTATGAACAGCAAGCACTATGGGTTGCCACCTTGTACTTTTCTTCCTCTTCCATAGTTAAAAAAGGCATCTGTCCCTGTCTTCCTGCAGTCTGTGGTTGATGACTGGATTGAGTCTTACAAACACGACAGAGATGTTGCACTACTAGATCTCATTAATTTCTTCATCCAGTGTTCAGGATGTAAAGGTATGCATGTTTCTCTGCTTAAGGCATTCTGCAGTTTAATTGGGTGTTTTTTTTTTTTAATTTTTAAACTATATCGAGGAACAATGTTGTTGGGGTTTTGTGTCCTACAGAACCTCCCCAGTTCGATTTCTTCTTCTCGATCACTTTGTGAATTGTCCTTTGTTTAACCTCTTTTTTTTCCTCCTATCAGGTGTGGTCAGCGGAGAAATGTTTCGCAACATGCAGAACTCTGAGATCATCCGACGAATGACAGAGGAATTTGATGAGGTAAGTTACTTCATTAGACTGATAGTTACCGTAGTCGCCAGAAATCACTTGAGTGGCATTTTAAGTTAAATTTCAAAATTCCAGCATTTGCCAAAGACAATGAAACTTAATTATTTATTGCTGATAACTACCACTTTAAGTAAGATTTCATCACTGAACTTAATGATGGTCATCCCTCTGTGTCCTTTGCAGGACAGCGGTGACTACCCTCTAACCATAGCCGGGCCCCAGTGGAAGAAGTTCAAATCAAGCTTTTGTGAATTCATTGCGGTGCTAGTGCGCCAATGTCAATACAGTATCATCTATGATGAGTACATGATGGACACAGTCATCTCCCTTCTCACTGGACTATCAGATTCCCAAGTCCGAGCCTTCAGACACACCTCAACACTGGCAGGTAAGATGAACTGTTTGTCAAATACATTTCAATGTTGATGCTGAGTTGCTATAAGTGACTTGTTTTCTAAGCATACAGACAAGTTGGCTTACTGGGGAAAGTTCCCACTTTGAAAGGATCTCCCTCTGTATGTCTCTGTATTAGAACTCCTACCTCATTTTTAGTGGTCTTGGGTATTTAAGAGTTGAGATATTTTGTTTAGTATTAACCTTGTAAGCATGTGAAGTATAAAGTCTAGTTGTGTATATATTGTCTGTTTATTGTGTTTTCAGTTGCTGTCTTTCTCAAAACATACTTTATAGTTTTATGGTTAATTAAACTACTGATGAAGCCCCCAAACCTCAGTGTCATTACCAAACATATGTTTTAACTTATTTTGCTTGCTTAGATTTTTTAAATTTTGTTGCACCTCTGAAGCCAGGGCAACCTACATCTTTATCATTGTCTGAGCTTGTTATGTACACATGGGGACTCAAGATTCATGTAAGCAGCATAGGTGGATTTACTTGCTTAAAAATAAGCCAAAGGCTCCTAGTGGGCACAGATCATATGCTCTACAATAATCCTAGGTATGCAGAACACACAGTGAATATTGTTAGGCTTAATCCTTACTTGAGCCAGTGGGTGGTGTGACCATAAAATGTATAAGTATTGTTCTCTGTCTAGGAAACTGCTTAACTTTTCAGTTAAATCTGCTTTTGTTGTGCTTCTGTTTTGGTGTCAGGGATGGTCTTAGCTGGCAGGTTGGACTGTTTCAACTGGTGCACAGTTAGTATAGATAACACACTGCTTAATGATTGCTCTCTGCCTAAGCCAGCGTGTACATCAGATGTAGCAAAAACTGAAACTATTTGTGTTCTGTGTGCTTTGAGTTTACTGACTTGTCTAATTAGCTCGACTTAAAGGAACTAAAAAATGAACTTATTTTCCACGAAATGCAAATATTGTTCTAAAGTTAGAGTAATTAGATTTTTGCTCTGGAGACAACTCAGGAAGTAATGCATGTTTTTAACAGCATACGCACACATAAAGTGTCATGTTGCAAAGTAATGATGGAATATTACCTAAAATCTACAGACAACAGCAATAATTACATTTTTTTTTTATGTTTCTTGTGTTTTTGACAGCCATGAAGCTGATGACAGCTCTGGTGAATGTAGCTCTAAACTTGAGCATCAACATGGACAACACCCAACGCCAGTATGAGGCAGAGAGGAATAAAATGGTCGCAAAAAGGGCAAACGACAGGCTAGAGCTACTCCTGCAAAAACGCAAAGAGGTAAGGGTTGCACAATTTGTTGTTTATTTTTATAATGCAGCTTAGCACAACTAAGCACATGCCCTTTGCATTTAGATATATTTGATGCCTTCGTGTCTAACTGACATCTGTTTTGGTAATTTATCTGGTTAGTTAGCCACTGATTCTGAATTTGTCTGACTGGGAGAAACAGTTGAGAGAGAATCATGTGGATGAAATGAAAAAAGAATTTGCATAACAAAATTGTAATTCTTTACTTTCATGGAAGAGGATGGACTGATAGTTGTGAATTTACAGACTTCTATAAAGCATGTTTCAGTTAAGGTATGCAAAACATCTCTGGATACAAAATGCTTTTAAAGCGATGGCATTCTGTTCAGATATATGATAATGGTAACAGAGAGAACTCTTGTTGCATTTGTGGTAACAAGCAGGGTCGGCATCGACTGCACTGAAGTGCCACCATACGTGAGGTCTGTCTATATGCATGTGCTGTATAAGAGACAGGTGTATCCTGCTCCTCACACACAAGCTGTGAGTGAGAGGTTTCTTTTGAATTGGGAGTAGCGGAAATGACTCTCTTTTTATAGTAAATTAGAAGATAAGTGCTAACGCTGTTTAAAGCCTTTTCCAGGGCATGCCTCTTTGTTAATGTTACAGCATGCAGTTTAGACTTTTGACATCAAATTCTTACTGTATAACTTATTAAGAATGGCGTAACTCCTGTCCCAGAAAGCTGGTGAGAATTCTCTTTTAAACATGAAGGCAACACATTTAGATGCCATCACATTAATTTTTAAGGTGTTATAGATTTTCTGTAATGCTAGTGTTTTAATGTTTATAGAGTAAAAAAGGCACCAGATGCTAGTGAAAGCCATGTGCAACACCTTGGAAATACTAGGGTTGTTTTACAGTTGAATTGTAAATTAAAAGGATGCATTTTAGTTTTAACAACTTAGTAATCAACTTTGCAAAAAAATTTTTAAAAATCTGAAAAAGTCAAACACCAAACTGCAGCACAAGTAACCTGAACACGTTTGAATATTTAACCTTTAGCTGACTTAGATTAGGTGAAGAAAACTACTTTGTCCACAGTGTGTTTCATTTATACTGGCTTGTGCTGAATTGTGGAACGCAAAGGGCTTAACTGGTTATAATGGTGCAGCAGCTGGATATGGAGGGTTGGCAGGACTCCCACTTGTGTACCCTTTCTCCCCTTAACTTCAAAGGATATAGACCAATTTCTGTCTTTCAAGAGATTTTTTTCCAAAACGGTTTTTGTTCTTCTGCCATTTCTTATTACATTGTAAAGGTGCAACTAACTGGTTTTCTGCAGAGCTGGATTGAAAGCTTGAAAATGCTGCTCCTTGTTATATTCAATTGAGATTTGCTTTAAAAACAGGAATTGATTCTGAATCAAAGATCATGACACCAGAAATCTGAGGTGACATTTCTAAACATTTCATTCTGTTCTGCTCAAAGAATTTGAGCAAGTGTTGAACAAGATCTGTGACTGAAATTGAAAGTGACAAAATGTGTGTTTTACAACTTAGGCTCTATCCTCCTGAACGTGGTTTTGTCCAATAGACTGAAAGAACCTGTACACAAGCCACTCTGTGATTCTGGACAACCAGTCAGTTGATAATTACTGTAGCTTGTGACTATACATTTGTTAGTGTAAGAATAGTAACTGCAACACCTCTGTAGGTGGTGAACCTGCAATGCCAAGTGTTACTTAGCTTGTGCGATCAGTTTATTGGTTACATAACAGCAGGTCCCACAGGGAATCCATCTGTTAGTTCACTGTGTAGCCACACCAGAGCATGGTGGCATAGTTGACTGTCACACGTGTCCTGTATTAACGATGCATTCTGGTCACATGTTGTTGTAGCAGTCTAGTGGATGTTTGATAAAACATGCTAACTGGTTTAATTCTGGTCTTAATTTCAGCTCCAAGAAAATCAGGACGAGATTGAAAACATGATGAATGCAATATTCAAAGGAGTGTTTGTTCACAGATATCGGTATGGCATCACACAATCAACATTTAGTTTCAATCTCTGTTTTTATCAGCTTCTGTATAGTGGTGTTTATTGATACTGCTCACAACTGTCATTCTTGTATTTTGTTAAACAAATAATGTTATGTTTTAACAGAGATTCAATAGCAGAAATCAGGGCAATCTGTATAGAAGAGATTGGCGTGTGGATGAAACTCTATAGTGATGCCTTCCTCAACGACAGCTATCTGAAGTATGTGGGATGGACGATGCATGATAAGGTGGGCTACGTAAAGGGTTCAGAAGTTATTATTATGTAGTTTCTTTAAATTCCCTACTTGATTTGATTTTATAAAATATTACTTTTGATTACTGCAATAACTAGTAATGGATAAATTACTGCTTTTCAACTATTCCAGCAAGGTGAAGTACGTCTCAAGTGTCTGACAGCGTTGCAGGGCCTTTACTACAACAGAGAACTCAATGCAAGACTGGAACTCTTCACCAGTCGCTTTAAGGTCAGCACCACCTGCTGGACAACTTAAACACAACAGCTACAGCTATAAGCTTCTACAGTCAACTAAAACAAAACTTTATGGGCACATGTCTTTGTTTTAATTATACGGACAATATTTTACTCATTTATTAGAAAAAGTGAATCCTTAACTGTGCCATCTCTCTCTTCAATTAGGACCGTATTGTGTCTATGACTCTTGACAAAGAGTACGACGTAGCAGTACAAGCTATTAAACTACTCACACTTGTCTTGAAGTAAGTGGTTGTTCTTGATTATATCTGATGTTGTTTACCACTTATCATTGGGGCATAGTTTGTACATCAAGGCTGAGCCCTTGTAATTTTTTTGTGTGTGAATTACATTGAGAACGTGTATGCTACTGGAAACTCTGCAACTTTCTTTGTTTTTTCCTCTGCAGTAGCACAGATGAGGTGTTGACTCCCGAGGACTGTGAGAGTGTCTATCACTTGGTGTATTCGGCGCACAGACCGGTTGCAGTTGCAGCTGGAGAATTCCTGTTTAAGAAGTATGTACATTTTCTAAAATCCCATTAATATAAGCAGTCAGTTCTCCTCCTAGGTTATAAATTTTAAATCTGGACATGCCTTGCTGGTTTCAGGAAATTATTATTTAGGGGTTGTGTATTTTGTGTGATTCCCAACTAATGAAAACTTTTTCTCAAAGATTGTTCAGCCACAGAGAACCAGAAGAAGAAGGTGCCCCCAAAAGAAGAGGTAGACAAAGCCCCAATGCCAACCTCATTAAGACCACTGTCTTTTTCTTCCTTGAGAGCGAGGTACATGATCATATTCTATTTTCTATTCTCAAATTCAGCCTTTATGTCAGCAGTATCACTCATCCATTCCTCACCTGTTTGAACTCTTCGTCCATCAGCTCCACGAGCATGCAGCTTATCTTGTGGACTCGCTCTGGGAATGCGGTGCAGAGCTACTGAAAGATTGGGAGTGTATGATCAGCTTACTGCTAGATGACCCATTGCCAGGAGAGGAAGGTATGGCACTGGTTTCTTGCCATTCTTTGTACTGGTATGCAGCTTAAGCACTACTCTGATATATTGAATACTCTGTTTTTGTTTTGTAGCTCTTACAGACAGACAAGAGACAGCTTTGATTGAAATCATGCTGTGCACTGTACGCCAGGCTGCTGAATGCCACCCACCTGTTGGAAGAGGAACAGGGAAAAGGGTAAGAGTGGCTGACACAGTAAAAACAGTGAGCCAAGCCTGGTTAAACAATAAGTCTGTTTTGATGGCGCTGATTTTGTTTTGTTCTCCTAATTGACCAACTCTTCTGGGATTTCTCTGATAACAGTAGTGTTGAAAATTAATTACTTTCATTAAATTAGTTAAGTTTGGAACTTAGAAAAAACCCAGTCAGTTAAAATAACTGTTAACCAGCTATTGTAAAGGTTTAGTTATTTTTCAAACTTTTTTTCTTTTATTGTATTGTCTAACAACTGTTGTTTGCTGTTGGGACACTAGATGATAAGAGGATTGTTTTATATACATAGTTTCATGTTCATAGTTGTGGTGTTTCATTTTTGAGACAAGCGATAATATTTTCTACATTGTTTTTATCAGTAGAACGTTGATACATAGTTTCACCCTGTACTGTTGAATTTACTAAGTCTGACAGATTGTTTCTGGTTTTTTTTTGTTTTTTTTTTGCCAATATGTTTATTGTCTTTTTCAAAATTATTTCACAAACACATAACATAACACATACATACACACACACAGACTGCATATCCTTGCATCATAAAAAATAGAAA
>VUQH01000814.1:18579-32371 GCA_015106775.1 Etroplus canarensis | reverse complement strand
GTATTTTGAAATCTTTTTTTTTTTTGTTTTAAAATTTTTTTTTTTCCCCCCCCCCCTTTTTTTTTTTTCTTTCTGTAGTTTTTTCCCACAGAACTGCATCTGCTTGAGCTGACTCAGGGTTAAGAGTTGTGTTGCTGAGGTCAGGGCTGCTGAGTTTAAATCAGAGCCTCAGTTGGGCTTTCAGCTTGTATTTACTTCTGATAACCCAAAGGCCTAAACATACACGCCAGTTCAGCCAGTGTTGAAACCTCAGAGGGTCAAGGAGGACTGATTCACACATACATGTGAGTTCACTATGGTAGGTCATCAGGAGGATCTGAACAGTATTTCATGGCCATCTGAAATGTTTGCTCAACATTAATTGCTGCTCTTCCTCATAATTGATCACAAGATCCCAAAAGAGCTGTTGCACATGGAGGATAAGACTTTTCCAGGATTCTGCAAGAAGATAAACCTACAGAATTTTAATTCCATGGATAAATCATTAATGAGAACTTCGGTTGTAATCTCCTCAGCTTGTAAGGGCAGAGTAAAGCAGCTGACCCTGGAAAATCATTTACTAGGGCCTGCCTCAGATTAGGCACATGGCCTCATTCAAACAGACAAGCCAGCAGCACTTATATGTCCAGACTCATCCTCCAGCACCTCATTCATTCTAAACAATATCCTTCCAACAATGTGCTGGGGATCCAATAAAATATCTTGTAACCAAATAAAGGAAAGGAATCTCTCCAGGATTAAGAGGAGACGCTCTGTGGGCTGTAACAGAGATGTCAAGGTGAATGTGAAATGAGAAAGAGAATCAATGCCCTTCATTATGATGAGCAATTTTCATGAGACAGGCCAGAACAGGTCGGAGATTCCAGTAAAAAGCTATGAATAGAGCGCCGTGGGAATCTACCATCCGCCTCTTGTCAGTTTGCTTCATATTGACACACAGGCAGAGCAGCTAAAGGTATGCTGAATGAGTGAACGAGTGACAGGGCTATTGTACTTAGGGGATAGAAGCTGGAGGATTAGTCTCTCTTTGGCACTGATGGTCCAGAGTGCAGAGGGAATCTGTCATCAGCAGAGCTGCAGGTGGTCCAGAGGTCTGAGCAGGGCATTCGACCCCACAAAGCAAGAAAACAAGATGAGTTTTCAGCTGGGAGCAGGAGGATATTTACCCAGGTTTACCCTGGAATCTGATTCTCTACACCTTCTCTCCTCACCTCACACCATTGTTGTGGAGCCACTTTCACTCGTCCCTGTGGGCCCACGCTCTGCAGTGAGGATAATAAAGGTTTTCCCTGCAGGAAGAGGAAACAAGATTATGGTTTTTCAATGAGAGGGTGTGGGGGACTGAAAAGCTGCAGCTAGTGAGGTAGCAATGTGCCACACAAGGCCTACATTTCTCCACTTTCATTTTCAAATCCCTTGAAGCACATTCAAAGGTGACCTGCGGATGACTGAACGGATTTCTGGGCCAAGCCCGCTCTGCTAAATCATGAGTCTCAGTAAAGTTTGGATGAGTGTCTTATAAGGGCGTGATGAGACAGGTCTCATAAAGATGATGAAGAGCTCTGCATGTCAGCAGCCCCTGCCAGGAAACCCCGGTGATGAACGAGGGCCGGGACACCTCTGCTAATAAGACTCATCTCTTTAATTGGCTTTATGATACAGCTTTGCAAATGGCCCAGGGTGCGGCTGGAATGTGTGAATGCAATGTCCACGTCTGAACTATGTCCATTTGTGCATGCATGTGGGGGTGTATTGGGCATGTGTGCATGTGTACGCGTTGGTGGGAGGCTTGCACATCGCCTGTTTCAGGCTTCCTCGCTTCCCTTCCTTGCGGATACGGGCAGAGATGAGGAAGCGGAGCCTCATTAGAAAGAAAGCACTTCTACTGCCGGCCAAGATTTAACACCTCACCCAATAATAATTTATTCAATCTATTCTTAAGTATTGCAGGCACTGGTAGATAGGGGTTAGGTTATGTAAGAGTGCGACAGTGCGTAGTTTGAATGTGATATGATGATAATTATAAATCCAAGGAAGACGACAGATGGTGAGGTACTTTAAAGGTTCAGCCTGTATAAGTATCACTACTCTGCTGCTGCCAGATCAGTCCCTGGGAGAGCAAAGAGGGGAAAGGGAAAAAAAATTAGAGTTAGTCAAAGACAAGAAGAGAGAGTGCAGACACCCTAAGAGAGAGCTGGTCCTTGTTAGCACACTATTCATCAGTTTTTTGAGGTCAGGGTTCAGGGAGCCCCGAGGCTTGGCGTGCCACCTCTAACCCCTGACCTTCAGGCAGCACCTGGAGCTGAGGTATTTCCTCATAACATTTACTTGTAACATTTTGTCTGTAATAGAGACAAGTTTGTGCTCGACAGTACTACCTGGAATGGTTGTAAATTGTATGCGGCTCTACCATCCAGAGAGCGGAGAGAAAAGAGTGGTCACCCAGGGTAAGATGAGAGTAGAGGACGCTAAGAAAGAAAGAAATGCAGGGGGGGAACTGGGAGGACAGAGGGGTCAGGGTCACAGCTGCGATAAAGAGGCCAGAATGAAAGATGTTGTTTCAGTCGGACCGTGAGGAAAATAAACATCCTCCTAAAAATAGTTTGGAGTTCTGTTCATCTGTCCTTGCTGTCACTTTGGCCAGGTGTAAGCAACTTTGCTCTGTACAAGACCTGGAATCTGCTGACTTCTCTGAATAAACTAGGTTAATAATGTAAAAAAAAAGAAAAGTTCATAGGACAAACAGCATCAGTGACTGCCCCTCCAATAGAAAAAGCAGGCCCGTATTAACTTAAATCTGCTCATTCTCACTGAATGTCACAGTTATACCTTTTAACCCATACTTCTCTCCATATATCTTCATTTCCCTTGAAGAATTTCTCCTGAGCTGAGCAGAGCTGCTTGGAGATCCACTGGAGTTTTGTTTTTTCCCGACTGGCTGACTGACACATTGCAGAGACAGACATGCTCAAGGCAAATAAGAGGAGCAGGGATATAGACACCCCCATACCTCCCTCTGTCTATCATTCATTCTCAGTTTCTTTCTATATTCCCCCCCTCTCAACCCCCGTGTGCTTCTTCCGGTGCCCCTCCCTCCTTTATTTATGCCTGCAGAGCCACTTTGTTGTGCTTTTAGTGGCTGGGTTTGTAGATGGAGCAGATGCTGGAGCTGATATTCCCTGATCCTGCAGCGAGCTGAGATAAGAGCAGATTTATGCCAGAGTGAGGGAGCATGGGAGTAATTGCTGAGGCTTTGATGATGCGGCTGAGAACACTCGTGTACCCTCAGCTGCTTACTAACAAGGACATCCTCAGATTTAGGAGTTTGTCTCCCTGGGTTTAAAGTGTCTTTTCTTGTGTATATCTTTGTTTGCCAAAGGTGTGTTTGTGCAACAGTGTGTTCAAAAGGTGCAATACTTCCTTTTTTTCCCCCAAGTTTGAATGTGGGCATGCTCACCGAGCTGTGTGTACATTAGCTGAGATTATTCTTGTGCTTTGCTTTAAAGGTGTGTCACAATTACAGCATTGTGTGTGTGTGTGTGTGTGTGTGTGTGTGTGTAAGGGTTAGGGAAGGGGAATTATTCACTACAGACTTCCTCCAGGATTTTTATGGCCTCTTTATTTATAGCAGCTCAGCTGAAAACGTATGACATAATCGGGATAGCAGATAACATTCTATCTGCAGATAAGGTTATCTCGGAGTAGTTTTCTATGGCAGGATTTGCTCAGAATCTGAATACAACAAGTGCTACTGCTGCATTTGGGGGAAAAAAGGCATGTTCAGATGATGTTTCCATTACCGGGGTTATGAGGCATGCATGCAGGGGTTGCTATACTACCTCTTAAAATATAAATACATGATCAAAGTTGCAGCAGCCTACGCAATTACAGTGCTACACTGCACCTGCCAGAGGATAAAAGCCACTGATGAGGTTGTTGTATCTATTTTATTATGAACTCTGATTAGCGGTGGAAGCTAATGCCACTTCAGATGAGCGTTGAAGAGCGACAGGGTGATATGTCCAGTGCACCCTGGTGATGATGTCACTGAGGACATGTCAGAGACACCAGGCCGCACCAATGACAAGTTGATCCCAGGGGCTTTGGAGCCTGACCTGACACTTGACTGGTCCAAGAGGGTTCAGACAGGACAGATACTTTTGTGAGATATCCAAACGCACACACACGATCGTTAGCATGCCAGAGTGTATGACACACAAACACACATAAATCTTATCTTTCTGCCTGCCCTGGCCCTCACCCTATAGGGCTTCCTGTTTTTCTGAAGGGGCCCAGATTGAGCCCGACTCACTGCGGCAGTCGTCGGAGTCATGTGAGTTTGTTAGGTCTGCTGGGAAAGTATCAACAGGGGAGAGGAAAAGGGGTGATAAGTGGAAGATCATTAGACGCTTTGAGTTGGAGCCACAAAGAATTAGATGACACACACCACAAGATCATAACACAGGCCAGAATCAGTAAGGACACTGGGATCAAATTAGACACTAAATCCCTGTGTATCATTTAGCAACAATAATTTCTTCAACACGTCAGCTCTGTGGGCTACTTGTTTCAATTCCAATCCCGCCAAAGAGAGCTAGCGCTGAGTTCAGAGGGAGAGAGCAATGAGTCAGATCCTCGGCTCCAATTATATCTGCATCCTGCAGTCTGCTCTTTAAAACACACAGACACATCATCACATAAGACAAAAAGCACACCCAGGCAGAAAGACACACTCTGAAATCCACACTGCACGCATAGCTGCCAAGAAATGCATGTAGCAGTCAGAAAATAACAGACTGCCAAGCATGGTCGCACACACACACATACACGCACAAATGCACACACTTGAACGGGAGCTTGTTGACCATCACACAGCCAAGGGACTGAGAAGAAGAGGGGGGCGAGCTCACAGAGGTCGCTTTGAAGTTTCTATTCAGGTCTTTGTCCCATTCAGGCTGCTGGCAGTAGACATCTCTACTAGGGCCCCGGCCCCTCCCATCGTCACACCGTCGCCTCACACACACACACTCAAAAAAGAAAAGAAGGCACGTCCACAGGTCCTGTCCATCACACGGGCCTTAATTAGAGTGGATTCGAATGCACCCTTTTGTACCCTACTCGCTCTCTTCCCTTTCTTTAACCCCCACTCTCACTCATTTCACTCTCTTTCACCAGCTCCCACCCTCTCTTTTTCTCCCATTCCTCCCTCTCTCCACTAACCCTTTTTCACTTTTGTTGCCCTCCTTTTCTTGGCAGGGAGTGAGGCACCTCTCCAGACATTTTCTTCTGTGCCTTGAGCCCCCTTCTATCCCGTTCTTCTCTTTTCCCCCTCCCTCGGAGTCTGGAAGCTGAGTGTGACCTAATGTTTGACAGACAAGTAGCCTCGGAGAAAAGACTCATCTATCAGAGGCTCGTAATTCTATTAGAATGGACAGAACACCCCCACAGGCCAGCATTCGGCATATTCTCTCCATCAGTTTAGCTCTTTTCTAAATCCTCCGGGCCATGGGCCTACAAAACACAGTTTACGCTAACAAATAATCATAGTGAGTTAATAACATATGTGTGTGTTTGTGTATGTGTGTGTGTGAGTGCATGTCTTCAGTTTCTACCCATTTCTTCAATGGGAATTGTCTAGTTCTTTGATATGAGGCATCAAAGGACAGTTTTCCTTTTCAAATTCTAATCTCATCCGAGAGGCTAAAAGGTATAATGCGGGGAACTGCGGAAAGTTAAGATAGGAGGATCACAAGCAGCTACTAATCAGGATTGTTATCAAGATTCCTCGATGTTTATATGTAGACAGCGATGGTTACATGAAATGTCTATTGTCTTGGTTTGTTATTGAGCCTAATTGCTACTATGAGAGAAGAGAAGAGAAGAGAAGAGAAGAGAAGAGAAGAGAAGAGAAGAGAAGAGAAGAGAAGAGAAGAGAAGAGAAGATTTTGCTTACATCTCATACTAGGATGTTAAAATGTGGAGGACATATTTGGAGCAGATTGTTATTTATCTGTAATCAGTGCTTTCCTGTTGGTCGTGATAGCTGAGGTTAGTAAAGGAGAGGAGGTAGATTGAAGCAAGCGCATAAGAAGAGAGAGTAGGAAGATGTCTGGACAGCAATCAAGCGTACCACAAACAGGAAATGTAAGTCTGCGGATACCCCAGCTGTTGTGTTTGGCCTCGCTGCTGTTACAGTTAAATCAAAGCAGCAGGAATAGCTTATACAACAACCTTCAAGTGTCAGACTCTGAAAATAGTCTGTTAACATTAACTGAGTTTCCCACTGTTTAAAATGGCTCAGTGTTTGGAGTGGGTCCACGTTGTTTGTGTTTACGCGCTTATGTTTCCTTCAGCGGAGACTTCACAGTGCGTGACATGGACGAGAAACATGTGCTGTTAAGTGCTCGTGTGTGTTTTTGTGAGGATGTATTGTCTCTGTGGTTAATGACTGTTTGATATTGATTGCAGCTGGAACATCCCACTCACATGTTCCTCGTCCTCTCCAGATAACGAAGGTTAACCACTTGACCCTGTGCATGCCAAAGGGGCTGGGTTCATACCTGGATGCGAACCCCGACTGAGGCCGCATCTCCCACAGCTTTACCGAGGCCACAGCCCTCTGGTCTCCCGCCTGGCCTGTAGATCACAGTTGTGTCACGGAGCCACAACTAAAGGGAAATGTGCCAGACTTCATTAAGGGCAGATTAGAAGCAAGAGGAGGGCACTTTAACTGTGATTTATTTCCCCTGTGAGGTTGCTGGACGGACTACACGGCCACAGTGGCTTCATCCCGGAATCATGATGTCATGGTTTCAGTGTTTGCTGAGTGTAAATATCAGACTGGGGAAGGAACTATGTGCTCGACAGGAGGGTTCATTTTGGATTCAGAGAGAAGAAAACAAAAGCCACAGCAAATGTCTCATTATTCTTCATTAAAGAGGCGTAACAAATGATGAGACAATGAGTCGAATGTAAATCTATGAGCATTTTCAGAACTGATGGGATGTTTTAGTAATTTGAAATGAGAGAATTTCCTGCTTCTCTGTTTTATATTATTATACAGTATAGTAGACTTAGCAAATAAAGTTGCAGGATTTGGAAAAGGCAATGTCAGGTTGACTGTCAGTTAGTCAGTCTCTAAAACTATTGAAGGTTTGTATAGACATTCGTGGTCCCCTGAGAATGAATGCTGCTCACCTGATATTGCCTTTAACAACACTGTCAGACTGATATTTTTGTCTTTAAGCAAAATGTCATCACAGCAGTTGGATATTCAGCCAGAAAATCTGATATATTCATGCACCCCCCACAGCAGGATAGAAACACTTCAGTAATCCCTTCACGTGTGCCTATGCAGATATCCAGTCAAAATGTCAGTTAGTCCCATACTTTAGGTTACAATTAAATAACTGCTCAAGTGGTGACATTCTAATGAACCTCGGTTACATTTTGTAATATCAATAGTAAGATGGTCAACTGCGGTTTGGATAAAGCTTGAAGATGTCCTATTGGGCTCTTGTCATTTTAGCACAATTTCTGACACATTTCCTAGAAAAAAATGATTAATTGAACGCAAATATTATTATGAATGATGACAAGAATCTTTAGTTGTTCCATTTTGAAGTGTCTATATATGAGCTGCTGGGGTATGGATGTACATTCAGGCTATTTATAGAAGCACTAATCACAGCCACCTATACATATTAACATGATGACCTCATTCCTAGAAAATGCCACTATCTAAAAGGTAGCTGCTGGAGCGGTGAAAAAATGTCCTCTATGGTGTGACTGAACATGAAATCTAGGCTTACTACATCCCTTACATGAGACATAATGTGCTTTTCATTACGTTAAAGTTTGTATGTATGCAAAGGTACAGCTGTATGAAAAAGAAAGTACACCCTCTTTCAGTTCTATGGTTTTACATATCAGAACATAATAAAAAAATCATTTGATACTTTCCAGATCTTAAAATTAGGTAAATACAACCTCAAATAAATAACAGCATGAGACATTTTACACCATGTCACTAAATGAAGGAGCAATGTGAGAAAAAATAAGTACACCCTCACTGCTTCTGTAGAAATTAAGAAGGTAAGTAGCAGTCAGGTGCTGCTAATCAAATGCACTTGATTTACTGGCCATCAGTAAGGGTGACCACCTCTGTGAAAGCACACGTTTTGGCAGCTTGCTTGTCTGGAGCAGAGTTATTATAGTTTTGTATTTTCTAATTAGTTTTATATTTTTATTTAGGTTTGAGTTTTTGTTTCAATTTCAGTTTAGTTTAGTTTCAGTTCGTTTCCAGAGTGGGTTTGATCGTTCTAGTTTAGTTTTTACTGTTCAAAAATGTTAAGTTTTTATTAGTTTCAGTGTTAGTTTTAGTTTTCTTAATTATTATAATATGGATGGTATTTGTCAGGGGAAGACTTAAGATGTTCAGATCAGAATTCACAATACAAACACAACACTTTGTGAAGGGAGATGAGTCACAATCATGTAGACATCCTGAGTCTCAATAAACAGACGCACCAAAGCCTCATCAGACAGGCTGTCTGACCAAATTTAACCCTATTGACAAAGACGAAAACTGCGGACATTTCCTGTATAATTTTATTTTATTTTAGTTAGTTTCCTAAGCCCACAATGTCAGTTTAGTTAGTTTTGATTTTTCCCAAAAATCTAGGTTTTATTTTTTTACAGTTAACTAAAGTTATTTTTGTCATGTAGTTTTAGTTTAGTTTTAGTTAACTATAATAATTCAGGCACGTGTTAACATAACCCCAAGGAGGAAGTACATCAGCAATGATCTTAGACAAGAAACTGTTGTTCTCCATCAATCTGGGAAGGTTATAATGCCATTTCTAAACAATGTGAAGTCCATCATTCTACAGTGAGAAAGATTATTCACAAGTGGAAAATGCTCAAGACAGTTGCCAGTCTTCCCAGAAGTGGATGCTCCAGCAAAATGACCCCAAGGTCAGACCATGCAATGCTCAGAAAGAGTGCAAATAAACAAACAAAAACAACAAAAAAAGAGCTACATCTCAGGCTCTACTGCCTGCTTTCAGCACATGAAATGTTCAAGTTCATGACAGTACAATTACACTACACACAAAAAGTTAAGGATATTTGGCTTTTGGGTGAAATTTATGGAAAATGTAAAAAGTTCACGCTACAGTGATATTACATCATGAAAGTAGGTCATTTAAGTAGAAGCGTGCAATGGTGATTTCATCATGCCAAACATTTTATTGAAACAAAAGCAAACAACAGTGATGGGTATAACTTCCAAAGTTGATTCTGGGATGGGTATACCACAACAAAAAATGTCAATGTCTCAATAATTTGTCATGTGACCTTGACCATCAATTACAGCTTGACTTCTGTGACTCTTCCAATCTCTCTGTTGCAACCTGCTGATGACACTCTGTGACACTCTAAGCTCAGTGGCCACTTCCCTCCGTGAACATCCTGTTTGAAACCTCGCAATGGCGAGGTACTGTTGATCAATTGTTAGGTGTTGTCTCTATCTCATGATGTCAAAATGTGAACAGCATGATGAAGAGGACTGTTTAAATATCAGTTCTACTT
The DNA here is from genome assembly GCA_015106775.1 of Etroplus canarensis. Lineage (NCBI taxonomy): Eukaryota > Metazoa > Chordata > Actinopteri > Cichliformes > Cichlidae > Etroplus > Etroplus canarensis. The sequence goes on along the minus strand of VUQH01000814.1, from coordinate 22,780 downwards.
GAACCAGAAAATGTATTTGTTGATTCATGGATCAAACTCCAGTTGTGAATTTTGCCGTTAAGCACCTTGATAGAAAACAGCAAGTTATGGAATAAGTACTGAAACCCTGAACAGTTGGACATGTACATTCAAAAGTGTAGTGAAGGTCAAATTAAGTTCACCTGTAAGGGTTATAGTGCATTTTAGGTGCGTCCTGAAATTTCGCCTGAAAGCCCAGTATCCTAACTTTTTGTGAGAAGTGTAGAAAAAGACTGAAAAAGTCATGCTTATTTGGAAGGGTTGCCAGGGTTGCAAAGTTGGATCTGAACAAATCACAAGACTTCTCGAACAGACATGACTAAAGTGGAGATGTTTGGCACAGCGTCAGGTTGGGTGAAAACATACCATATCATCAAATCAGCACAAACACCTCATACCAGCTGTCAAGCATGGCGGTGGAGGGTTGATGATCTGGGCTTGTTTTGCAGCCACAGGACTTGGGTACCTTGCAGTCATTGAGTTGACCAAAAACTGCTCTATCTATCAAAGTATTCTTGAGTCGAATGTGAGTCCATCTTTCTGACAGCTAAAGTTTGGCTGAAACTGTGTCATGCGACAGGACAACAATCCCAAACACAGCAGTATATCTACAACAGAATGGCTGGAAAAGAAAGAAATCAAGGTGTTTCAATGACCCAGCCTCAACCTGACGGAAATGCTATGACAGAATCTTGAGAGAGCTGCATATAAATTATGTGGGAGATGGAAAGTCACGCAGAAAACCTTATTACAAGTTATTTGCTGCTGTGCATAAGTGATTGCTTACGAACCTCAATGAACTGAAGCTACATTGTAAAGAAGAGTTGGCAAAAATTCCTCCACAGTGATGTCAGAGACTGATAAAGTTAAGTAGAGAACAATCACTGATCGCTTCTAAAGGTGGCTCTAGGCTATTTCATCATGGGGTGCACTTAGTTTTTCACCCATGGCTTCTCCATTTTGGCTTCATTTTTGTCACATGAATTATGATAGGGTGGAATCTGGTGTGTATTGTTTAACACCAGAGGTTATATTTAAATAATTTGGAGCCTGCTGTGTGATTTTTTTATGGTGTTCTGGTGTGTAAAACCATAGGAGTGGAAGAGGGTGTACTTTCTTTTTTCACATGACTGTAGGTGGATAGTCTCTTAATTGTTACATGTTGTTCTGTAATGCTCTTGTATTGAATATAATTATGTTTTTCCCTCTTTAACATGTATACACTGTTGTAAAGGGGTAGTTTTGATGGTTCCTGGGACAAACTGCTGACTAATGTTGTACTGGACTGGGGCGGCAATGGCTCAGTGCGTTAGAGGATGGATTCAGTAGTCGGACAGTTGTGGAGGGAGCCAGTTTGAGACCCGCCTACCCAAGACCCTGTAATAAGGCCCTTGAGCAAGGCACCAAACCCCCACATTGCTCCCTGGTGCCTGAAATGGCAGCCTTGTATGCCGATCTCCCTCACTGTATGGGTAGAAATGTCAGCAATTGTAATTTCCCCCCTGGGCATTAATAAAGTATAGTAAAATAAAAGTGTTTGATCATAGTTCTACAGCAGTAGCATTGTGTACTTCGTGAAGTCATATTCCTAGTAGTCCCTAAGTGTCATCTCCACTTGTGGCAGCCGTCCATGTTGTACACAGGAGGCATCTCATTGGCTTGCAGCAGACTCAGGTATCTGCCACTGACCCCCTAATTGGCAGTTTAGATATCAGGTATCCCACACTTCCAAGCCAGCTCTGTCCTGTGTTTGTTGTTGGGGATGCAGTCATGGCACCCCTGTGCCCGCTGTTATTACTGACTCACACACAAATATAAATACACTCAGATAATTAGAGTGAATCACCATTTGAGGTTTGCGTTGAGCTTATTGTTTTTTACAAAGATTTATAGGCTGTCAACGCACTGCAGGATGTAATAAAAAACAATTTCAGAAACCATAAAACACATCTTTTAATGTCTGTTTTCTTTCCTTTCCAATTATCCTGGATTCCCCCCACCTGTGGTTTGAGAGCTTTATCACAGCCATTAGGGGGCAGCATTGATTGAATAAACGCAACAAGATGAAAAGAAGCTCTCCTCTCCTTTCACCCTCAGACGGACACACATATGCGCGCACAAAGGGGGCACAGACATGGACATGATCAATTATGTGTCAAGCATTTCTTCCTCAATGAATGAATGGCCCAGTGACTATAGGCTACCGACCGCCTATTGTCTTTTGACACTGGAGACTAAGTTCTCATGCAGTTCATTATCCCAAAAGGGGACAACTGGAAAGAGATCCAAAGAGACCATTAATCATCATTCCCTTCAGAGAGGAGAAAGAAGGGGCCAAAATAACACATACTGTAAAACATGTATATTTACAGGGAAATATTACAAATGCAGCCCTTCATAATCACAGAAACTGTACAGTGCCATGGAATTATCATTATTATTTTGACGGATCAATTAGTAATTAGTTATCTACAGGGAAAACGAGTCTTGGACTTGAAGGGGCCAAAGTTTTGCACTTGTAAGCACTTACACACACACACACACACACACACAGATGCACTCATATACCTCGCTGAAGCTTTCAGTATGACGAATAACTCCAAAGTCCATTTCAATCTGGGTCGATGGTTTAGGCCGATCTGGTGGGTGGAGATGCGGAGACGTGGGGGTCAACCCAGTGACACCCCCCCATCCACCCGTCCACGTCCCTATAAAATGCCTTCGCTTCCTGCTTCTAAGTTCGGACAGAGCGCCGTGATTGGCCGCGGCTCGCACGGTGGGCTGTTCCTGCGTCGCTCTCCTCGGCTCGGGTTACAGTCGAGCCGGAGCCGCTGCGCACACCGGAGGGCAGAGTGTTACAGACGCTTTACAGAAAAAAAGAAAAAGAAAAACAACATGCCGGCGTGGATATGTTGGTGAGCTGATTTAGAGCCACCTTGAGGACTGGGGAGCAGGTCTAATCTTACCTCGGCACTTTTTTTGTGTCCAAGCAGCAATAAACTAGGGGAGTGCGGGGGGAGCCGTACAGTATTTTTACGCACCGGCCACGCAGCATGCCAGTGTTAGAGGCGACCCTGCTGGAGCGCAACACGCACACGGAGCGCCGCTGAGAGCCAGGAGGCATATTTACAATAGAAACTCAATTCCTTTGCGAGGAAGAATAGCAGGGGGAGGAGGAGGAGGAGTGAAAGATAACCCTGGAATGAAGCGGACCTCGGGATTCCTGGCGTGCTGCGGAGTTGTGACTGATGGATGAATGTGGTCATCTGTAGGCTATATACAGCGACAGGTACAAACGCCGTCAGGGGAGCTTTGACAAAAACAGCCGCATCGCCGGATTGATCTGCTCCACGCATCAGATCCCGGAGTTTTCTCCACTGAGTCAAAGAAAAGGTCGCAAAGGGTGTTTTTTTTCTTTTCTTTTTGTTGTTTTTTTTGTTTTGGTCTCAGCCACAGGTCAACCAGGACACTCGGGGAGGCTTCCTCAGAGGATAGTTCAGTCGAGGACGTGGGGTCTGGAGCAGATCTGAAGAAGTCGGACAGAAGGACATGTATCTGATATCGACCTCACATGCTCCCGACTGATCGTAGCTCACCTCCCCACCGGGCGAACCGCAGATAGAGGCTGCCAAGCGCGCTCCGTCGCTCCCGAGTTACCGGCTCGCTTTGTCTTGTGCGTTTATCAGAATGGCGGGACTCGGTTGTTGGAAGTATTACCTCTGGATCTTTATTTTAATGTGCAGGTCGGCGTTGCCTTCGGCAAAATCGCTGGAGACTATCATCTGGAGCTCGCAGAATCCCAAGTAAGTCTTGCGTTTGGTTTGTGCGAAGGTGCCAAACTCGTTGGGTGTGCGCGTCCACGGAGGGCCAAACATTTATGGAAAAGTTGCCGCTGTGTGCGCACCGGGTTAAATGTTCTGTTAAATGTGGCAATTATCTTAAAAAGAACATCATTTATTTAGCTCTAATTGTCCTTTCTGCGCCGCAGAGTTTTGTGTTGGTGGGGAATTTCCCAACACCAAAGGCGCACAGTTACGCACAGGCTCATACACTTATACAAGCAGCGGGCCCCACTTAATTCACAACAATAGATGGGCAATTATAGCAATTTATCGCAATATTGCATCCAACTTTTCTTTTCAAACAAAAAGGCATGGGCACTTCAGTCACGGCTGTCTAAAGG
>VUQH01000814.1:7917-18559 GCA_015106775.1 Etroplus canarensis | reverse complement strand
CACGGCTGTCTAAAGGTGGTGAGACGTTTATCCACGCTTCCCTTGCAATTTCACATAATTACTGCGGAGAATAAAGGTGGAAAGTGAAGTGAACCGTGCCAGGTGTGTTAAGATATAACACAAGATATTGCTTCTCTGGTGCCCTGAACAGGGGGCTACCAGAGGCGTACGTGGGCCACACTCCGTCCAAAGTCTCTCAAGTTTGAATTTAATTTCTCCACAAAAAAAAATGCGTGATAAGATGGCTCCAGATATCAGGTGAGCAAATGATTGAAAAGAATTTTATTTTTCGTAATTGCCCTGGCCCTGATCCAGCATAATTTCTTCCCATGAAATCAAGGACACGTTTTTCAAAAGCAAGCAGCTGAAGCCAAGCAGTTTTACCCCCTCCCCTCATTTTCTAAAAATCCATATTATTTCCATCCAAACAAGCAGAGTGAGCCCAGACTACTGATAATAGATTATACTCTGGTAACAATTATCACCCACTTAGACTTGACTCCTACATTTACATCATGTTGGAAAGCATTCATAAAGGGGGGAAAATAAACTAAAAAAGAGAGAGAGAGAGAGAGAGAGAAAGATATGTGTGGTTGGAGCTGACCTTCATTTGAGCTCCCAGCACTGAGGGGAAATGGAGAGTAGCTCGACCAGCCTATAACTGTAACTTACTCATTCAAGTGAATCCGTGATTTATCCCCCAAATGTCAAATGTCATAGGAGCTCGTTGTGCAGTCAGTGGGTATGAATATTGCTGCCATGTTCACTGGAGTGTGTGCCTGTGTGTGTGTGTGTGTGTGTGTGTGTGTGTGTGTGTGTGTGTGGCCCGGTGCTAATGGCAAGACTACGGCCCATCAGCTTTTATTTGGCTGCAGAGGTAGTGGAACAATGAGCGTCATCAGACAAAGATATATACAGGCACATATTACACACAAAACTCACACCTACAGTCTTGGGTAGAAAAAAAAGAGTAGGGGAGACATTTATTGATTGGTGATGTCACCTGGAGGGAATGTCTTAGAAGGTTACCATGCTGGTTTTGGGGATTGGAAGATCATTTCTCCATCTGTTTCTCCACTCTGTTCCTTGTAAAATCCCCATGAACGGCTGAATATTTCATAAAGTTCACAGTGGAACAATAATGCACTCTGCAAAGTGTTCTCTCAAGCTAATTATCCCGCTGCTGTGCCTTTGGAAAACAATAGACAATTATCTGGCTGTGTGCAGGCTTTACAATAACAAAAAGACAAACCTGTTTTTGCACTGAAATGTATCAGTCAGCAGCAGTCTCACATGGGCAATAAAAAAGGGAATACTTGCACAGCAATCAACATCACTCTTCACTGTTTGTGGTTCTAAATTCCATCACTCGGTATTGGCTTATATTTCTCCATAGTGATAACAGTGGAAGAAGCCTATAGAAATGTACAGTACACTATCTTGTGACTTATCGAGATTTACGATGTCTTACTTCCTGTTCCTGCTTTTGGGAACACTGCTGCCTCAGCTAATAAATTAATCTGGCCCTCTGCTTGCACACTGTACTACATACACACAAAATATAACAATACCAGTACCTCCCTACAGGCCATGAGTTATGAGGCAAAGTATAGGAAACCAGCAGGTTTGGGCCGCTGTGGTGCATGTGTGAGTGCAGGTTTATGTGCATTCCTGCTGCTATGGATTTTCATGTGAAGATGCTATCACTCCCGCTCCTACATTATCAATAACTGGGGTTTGCTTAATTGATTTCCTCCCAGCGTGCTTGAACAGCCAACATACATCATTACTGTAGCGCTGTCTCGCAAGAAAAATAACAAGGGGAAACATGCTTGAGTTTTAGTTTTGCTGCAGGATGTATCAGACCTTTTTGATAGTTAATTTGAGGCTGGATGAGTGAAGTGGCGAGGGGGGGGGTTGATGAACGAGCAGCCGTGCAGAAGAAGAAGGCTGGATGTGTCAGCGTTACCCCGGCCAGTAAAGAACAGTCTAACATTTGATCAGAGCAAATCGGATTAGTTCTCATTTAGCTGAGTGGGATTACGCCACGAAATGTCACTTGGTTATGACTGATCACGTCCCATCGCTTTGGCTGAATCTAGTGTGGTTATGTGCAAGCATGCTACATACACACACACACACACACACACACACACACAGAGGCACTGACAGCGTGCTCAGGTACGCTGCAGTGATGCCATTTTAATGATGATCTGACAAGGTTGCTGTGAGTGGTTCCTGCTTGTCCTCTAGCCCTCCTCAGCTAATATTTACCTCGTGACCTCTAACCACCACAGCCTGTTTGCAGCAACTCAGGAGACAAACAAGATGATGAGAAAGAAAGAGGGAGAGATGGAGAACACACTCGAACACCTCTGAAAACATACAGCGAGAAAACAGCCACAGGCTGGGCAAGAGTCTGCTGCACTGCTTTTGAACTCTTCACATTTTTGTGAGGCTTGGAAACACTTTGCAAGCATTTTTTGGCCTCTGTGTCGAAGCCCGCAGAAGAACACAAAATAGGAGAAGAAAAAGAGGTGTTTGTGTTGATAAAAGTCAAGTTAAGCCCCTGTTTCTGTGGGTCTTTACTTACTCAACTTACTTTGCCGTCCCTTGACCTCAGCTGTCTGGCTGGGAGTTTAACAGTTGACTGGTTTGCTTTCTATCACGCTTGCGTGGTTAAATGGTTCAGTAAGCTTGTAATTAAGCTAAACTTTATTACCACTGGGACATTTAGCAAATATGTTTACTTTTTTCCAAAACAATAATATCATTTTTTGTGGCATTTTTTTAATTGTAAAAGTGCTTCGATATGACGAGGCAGCAAGTTTATTGCTCACGACATTGCCATCATAGCATCATTTAATCTGAGTGCTGCTGGTTTTGTTTAGATGTTTTGTGTTTTACAATAAGATAATTAGGGAAAATGATTTTTTTTATGAGGTAATGAGAAAAATATGCCTTCCTCATCTTTGTTTTAGCAGTAGTTGCCATGAATGCGTTTATTTAAAAGGGTTTGTTCACAAATACAGAGGAACCTTTGACTCATCTGCTACTTTCACCTGCTCAACTATGCTGACTTTTTAAATGCAACAAGGCTTTCAGGAGGAGGTTAAACAAAACAAACAGAAACAGCAAAACTTGAAACCGACAAAACCTGTTGAACAAGAGCTGGCTGAAACTTAAGACAAGAAAAAGGATTTTGTTGAGTCCAGCGAACACTCGCCTCTTCTGCCTGCTGCAGCCCTGGTCACTGCTGGGAGGGTCAGAGGCCTGTTTTTGTTTCTTCCCTGCCTCACACCCCGCTGCTTGCCCCCGTTACCCCTTTGCGATGCGTACCTTCTCTCTCTTTGCCTCCTGCAGTCCCCCCTTTCTCCACCCTTTAGACTATGATCATGTTTCTCTCTGATAGAGATCTCATTACACACAGAGAGGACTTAGAGCCTGAGCCCCACTCAGAGAAAACGAGAGAGGGCCAACCAATAAGAAATACCTCTGGATAGCAACTGGCCCACGGTGCTGTAAAGGGTCCCTGTGTCTCGCTGTAAGGACAGCTGCATTTGCTTTTATGCGTGCGTGCGCTTCTGTGTCGACATGACTGTTGTTTCAGCAGTGTGCAACGGCAGATTCTTCATTTGGTTATCTACACAAGGCACCTGGGCTCAGGAAGGGGTTGGAGGGCCTTTAGTTTATTTCAGCGAGAAAGCAAAAAATAAAAAATAAAAAAATGCAGCTTTTCATCATGGTTTTGCTCCAGATGGACTCACTTTATCCACTGGTGGTTTTGGCTGCCACATCACTGAAAGCTGATCATTCTGTTTTTGTGTGTTATTGATGCATTCATTTCTTTATATTCATCCAGTGGTGCGCATGAAACCAAAGCTTTTGTTCCCCAACTTTGAGCAAAGTAGCATTTGCAACTAATTTCTTAGGATTTTTTTCTTTTTAGTGTGTGTGTGTGTGTGTGTGTGTTTCCAACTGGTCGTCGTGACCCACAGTTCCAGTTGGTTTTCTTTCAAGACATATTACAGGGACAGCAGCTGAATGCAATGAATCATTTGGCAGAGTGGACAATGCCTGGAAGGATTAGTCAATTAGCAGAACAAGAACAAAACAAAAGTGACTGGACACAGTCACCAGCAACTTTACTAACTGATGTGGAACATATAACATTTTTCACAATCTACATATAATGTGACAGATATAGTGATATTAAAAAATATATTCACACATTCACTAAACAGACAAAAATGCTGTTTTTAAAATTTAATTAGTTTATTGATTTTTTTTTTTTTTTAAATTTATTCTGGGGCTTGCAGATCAAGAGTCATCACACTGATGGAAGAAGAGATACTGTACACTACCAGTAACTACCAATACAAACTTATATAAACAGCATAGAAATATCAGTGAAGTGTATGCATTGTCATTAGAGGCAGGAATCACCGCAGACCCTACGATACAATGTAATCATGATACTTCACAATATGATAATATTGTGATTTTAAACATTTTTCTATATTCTGAAATAACCTATATTGTGATTTGCGCCATTTTTCAGCTGGTAAACTTTGTCAGAATAGGTGGTTTTATCAAATAAGATGAAGTTCTCGGTCTGTTCTTCTCACTTCCTTCATTTTTATTGTCACAAAATGGGATTCAAAAGCAGACAGACCGACCAACACCGTCATTAAAGCCTGTCACGAATGACAAACTGAACTGTTTGCATTACAGTCTAGTCCAAGTTAACTGAAAGCAAACACATGTGGACTCATGTACCATTACTAGTATTTTGAATGGTGCAGCTTGTACAACAAAAATCATGCAGCCCTTAAGCAACTGAAGAATTTGAAAACAGATGTAGAGTAGGTGGCTGAAAGAGCAATTGCTTTATTGTTCTAGAACTAAAAAGTTGAATTTGTATTTACAATAAATGAACTAAGATGTCAATATTTGCTATCAATACAATATCAGTATGCAAAATATTGTGATACTGTGCTGTATCATTTTTTTTCTACTTGAAATTGTTATACTAACTGTCCTTACAGTTTATAAGGATAGGCAGCATTAGTCAGGATTTGCTGCTTTTGTCTGTTTTAATACATGTCTTTGTATTTTAAGTGTTTATTTGAAAAAGACATGTAAAGTACTTGATGATGATGATGGCTGACATCTTATAGTCTAAAAGGTTCTTTTTTGGGGGGTGGGGGGTTGCAAGTGACAAATAAGTACTTGTTCCAGCTTTGAAAAAAATACCTTTTTGAAAGTCTCTCATATAGGTGTGACAGTTCATTGTGAGTCACAGACTTGTGTGTCATAGATAATGATGACAAATGGAGCAAAGTGCATTATGCAACAAGCGTTCTTTGTCATTGAAACCACATTAATTTAAAATGGGTCAGGACGACTCGATAGCTGAGTGGCTAGGGCGCATACCACACGGGCACAAATTCAGTCGAGCAGCGAGCCCCCGGCTTGACTTCTTGCCGGACCGACCTTTACTGCATGTCACTCTCTCTGCTCTCTGTATTTCCTGTCTGTCTTCTCTGCTCCAAGCCAATAACAGATACTACCCCTTAAAAATCTTACTAAATAAAAAGTGCAGATTTGCAGAGATTTGGGCTTCATCTGCTGCAGTAATTGTAAGTCCAGTTGGGAATAAAATAAACCTCGAATCAGTATGAGTTTTGTTTATTTTTACTCTTCAAGCTTATGGAAGTGAATGAGTGCTTGAGAGTGCACGTCCGTGTGCCATTGTTCTTCGTCCAGCCACAGTGGAGCATTAAGGAAGTGTTAGGAGCGTGCCAGTGTGCCCCCTGTGAAAGTGTTGAGGGCCGGGTGGTGGATGAGTGTGGAGTGGCTGAACAGTGGCTGCCTTACAGGCTGTTAGCGACCCAGCTTCATTAGACGGAGGCCTGGCTGGCAGCAACCAGGAAGTTCCCATCAGCTCCGGCTCTGCCAAACAGAGGCACAGACGCCGGTGCTGGAAGGCTTCCCTTAAGAGTTCTACTTGTCACCTTGCCTGTGCTTTTAGCTGATTCAAGAAGAAAAATGGAGGGATGCAGAGTTACAGGAAGTAGAGAAAGGAATTGAATGGGCAAAGTCTGTCTTTTATTTTTCCATCTAAGTTCTTTTACATAAGAGCAGTTGAATATAAGGGGATTAAACAGAAGAGGGAAGGAAGCTAATGTAGAGCGTCGAAACGCAGCCCCGGGCTCAACCGCACATCCTTTGAGTCCAGCATAGAGATCCTAGATTACTTCCATGTGTCAGTGCAAGGAGGAAAGAAGGGGAGAAAAGAAGAAAGAAGGACAGGGAGAGAGAAGTTGGGCAATTGAAAAGCAAGTAGACTCCGGCTGGTGGAGATCAGCAGTGGTATTGGACAGTGGAACGGATCTGTGTGACAGCCATCTCTAAAACCATTACCCCCACGGCTCCGACTGAGGGAACTCGTAACCTCCTCCTCCGGACAGACCTCATAGACTTAACTCTTTCTCACAGAACCCCCCTGTGCTGAAGAGGCAGACCTCATTGGATGCCATTCCCTAACAGTGGGCAGGCAACCTCAGCAGCCAGCTGCACTGCAAATTCTTTAAGACGTCAGGGGTTGTCACCAGCATACAGGCGATAAGGGATCTGTTTGTGGCACTCCAAAGCCCTTTGTGAGGTAGTTTGCATTTACTACGCCAGGAGATGACGATTCCAAGAAGTAATCGCAAAAATATGTGGGACAGGACAGGAAGTGCATGTTTATTAACAAATAAAATTGGTAAAAACATTGAGGTGGGAATATAAATTGTGATCCATGTGTATAGGCTTGCATCTAATTTATACTCTTTCTTGTGTTTTTAAACTACAAAACAAAATGGGAAAAAAAAGAATAAAACATTTTAACCATAAGTCCCGATTTGTTTTTAATTGTAGTTTTCAAGTGTTCCTACTAAGTTTCAACCTAATTAAGAAAATGTTAAATAAATAAACAAACAATAAATATATTAAATAAACGACTAATTTGGGATCAGTTATTGTAGCTGGCTTCCTATGGCTTTCAGCTGGCTTCTTGAAATATCAGAAAATATATTATTTAAAAAAGAGTTTATGGGCTTTTCTGGAACCTGGAATTCCAAAAAGTATATTATTGACAAGAATGACTAGCTTAAGTAGTAAATTAAAAGTAGAGGTTGCAACTGCATCTTTTTTCTAAAGTTTGTAAAAAATTATGTCAAATAATCTTTCATGTCTTCCCAAAATTATAATATAATGTAATGTAATATAAGACATTTCTTATGACTATTGATGAGCTGATGTGCCATCTTAATTGGATCCAAAATGAGCCATACTTTGTAAAAGATAATATTTTTGCAAGAAGAGACTGGATGAAGCATGACCATACCAAACCAACTCTGAACATATCATTAATGATCATCGCAGAGCTCTTTGTTCACTGTTATGAGTACACTAATGGAGTGACAGGGTAATTGAATCGAGTGGTAGGATAATAGAATGATAGAATGATAAAGTAATGGAATAGTGTGGTAGCAGCCCCCTTTTTCCCAAGGGATACCCCTCGTAAGTGTGTCAGCGTGGCAGATGGGCGGTCTGTAACAACCCCCTTACCCATGTTAATTATAAAGCATCATAATCCATCTATGGCATACAGAGGCAGGACATGGAGACTATTAGGGCGAGCATGGAAACGGCACAGTGTATAATCCTCAGGACTTTTCCTCTATTAGGCTCCCCAGGCATCAAGCGAAAACCACTCATTTCTCCAGTAATCTAGTTTGAGCAGTCCCTCTCTTGCTCTCTATCTTCCTCTCTCACTCTGTGTGTCTCTGCATTTGTGTGTCCCAAATTTTCAGATGTTAACTGGAAGTTTGATTTGTCTTTGATTTTTTTTTCCCCTGCTTCATTTTTTCCCACCATGCCCACAGGCAAGACAGACAGCCCCAAAAAGAATTTGAGATTGTGTTTGTGTGTGTGTGTGTGTGTGTGTGTGTGTGTGTGTGTGTGCTGTGTGTATGCATGCCTCCGTTAACCCATTCTGCCAAGTCTTGGCTCAGCCTTTTCTAAGCAAACTCCCAGCAGGATCCTGGTCCCCCTTGTGCTGGTGAGAGGAGTTGGAAGAAAGGGCCTGTGGGACTCCCGCTGCTCCCAGGCCCGGCCCCGGCCCCTCTGCCCAGCAAAGGCCGGGCCTGGGATTTGGTGTGCGCCGGGGCTCTGTGTGGCAGCTGTGAGTGACGCTTCAATCGCCTCTCCCTGGGACACCCCAGTGCAACCCTGCATTCCCTTTCACACCTCGGAAACGGGGGGGAAAAAGACAATTACACACATATTCAGCAACCTCCCTTTCCCAGTCTGTCCACAATCCTGCATCTCTGATGTACACCCATTTACCCAGCCTATATAAAACATTTGTAAAGTTCCTTGTGTTTTGCAAATAAGTCCGCCTTCTAAACAACTTGCAAATTAGCTTAGTTGTCAGGACAGCCTGTCCACAATTTCATTATGCATTTGAAGCTGCTCTTGTTTATTTAATTTTTTCCAACTTTTCCTCTTTCTAAGTAAACAACATAACTCTGCTAGTTCCTCTGTATTTCCCTTGATATTTAAAAAACATAAGTAATGGAAAAAGATTGGAGCCTTAAAGTGGAGTTAATGCTATCATGTATGGGTTGTCAGTAAATTGAGTTTGTCTCTGGGCTATTGGAGCAGGGACTCGTAAGCCAGCGGGATTTAAGTCTCTTAATTGAATTATTTTGATTGCTGACTTGATTGATGGAGTCAAATGTGTAGCGTTTCCATGAGTTTTTGTCTGACTAATTCTTCTTCCAACAGAGCCATACCAGACAGATACAATAGGAACCTGTAATCAATCACAACTGCAGCCCCAAGCATTTTGTCTGGAGAGAAATGTGCCTGCCATCAGGTCCGAGTTCCACAAGCCATCCAGACAACGTAAAACCAACAATGACATCAGATAGTAAAGCACTCTAAAGTCTAATCTTCCCATAATGCCATGCTAAACCCCACAGAGACCCACGGCAGGGAGAAAGGCTTTTTTATGCCTTGGTACTGCTCCTCCTCCTCCCATGGCCTCTAGCTCTGTGTGTGTGTGTAGATGTGTATGTGTGTGCCCATGCATGTTGGGAAGGGAAAACGAATTCAAGAGTGAATGGAGATGTCACTGTCAGACTCTGGCCTCCACATGAATCTGCTCCAGAATGGCCATATTGGCAGCTTATCCTTATGTGCGTGTGTGTGTGTATGTGTGTGGAGGGAAAGAGCCTGTCGGGGGTCCGTCATTTCCCCTCCACGCCAAGTTCTTACGGCCCTGATTGGAGCCCGGCAGGATACAGGTCTACATTTCATCCTATTCATATGAGGGAGGCTGTTTCATCTCGCACACACATGTTTCCTATTAGATGTGTGTTTATTCTCCCCCATGATGTGCTCAGCCATGGAAGTCCCTCATCTCTCCGATATTGGAAATCGGAGTTAAGGTCTGCTAAAGCAAACACAATATCCTAAACCTCTCAGCTTGCTTTATGAACTATTCACAGAATAAGACCGTCGTATAGCTTTGACTTGATTTAATGAGTTACTGTGGTAGTCGTTCCTCTTATGGCTCTGTAATATGAGATTTCACACTGTGATTTTAACCAGCTAATCTTAATGTGTGGTGCCTTCTCCGTGTTCTGCTCTCTCATCTTCCATTTTCCCCTCGCCCTGAAAAGTTTGACTACTTTTAGCTATTCTACTCGTCTGTCTCAAGTCCCCCTACTGTGAAACATGACAGCCCAAACATCCATCACATCACTCCTCTCTTCTCCTCTGCTGTCTCAGAGATGAAAGCATTTCTTTTCAGACAAACCTCTGTGAGTCCTTTCTTTGTGCCGAACCTAGGCTTGTGTTGCTGCTTTTAGGAGCTCTGTTTGCTGCATTTTCTGATTTATTTATACACTCCTGATTGTAGCACCTCATGCATGTCAAGAATCTCAAAGTCAGAACCTTGCATGTGCATTATGTGGGCTGAGTCAAATTCTTATTTAAAATATACATGAATGCATGAATATATTTATCGCAGAGACGCCCCTGTGCATCTGCAAGAGTCTCATTTCCTGTAGCGGCCCTGCTTTGGAATGGAGTGGCGTGATCCTTGAAGGCGCCCCACATGCGGCCACCAAATAGAGCGCCTGGTGCACCTCTCACACAATGGAAGGGTAGAGGGAAGGGAAATGATTTGGCTCCTTTTTGGAGGGGCTGGAGCAGTCGCTTCAAAGTAGTGTGCCTGGCTGAGGCTTTAACCGGCCATCTCTCTGCATTAGATGTGCGTCCTGTGATGAGCCTTTGAAGGGTGGGAGCAGTTCTGGCTGGGAGATTGCGATTGCATTGCACGGGTGTTGGAAGGGTTCAGCCGCTCAAAGAAGACTTGCAAGTCTCTGACAGGATTGTGTTGCTCCCCTCAGTGTTGCTTAAGTAGGCTGGACTAAAACGTGTTGAGCCAAAGGCCGCAATGTGACGAGGCAACAGCTGGTGTGTCACGTTTGGATGTATATACACACACACACACACACACCACACACACACACACACACACACACACACACACACGTGCACACACACACACGTGCGCACACAC
>VUQH01000807.1:0-20209 GCA_015106775.1 Etroplus canarensis | reverse complement strand
AAAGCTACAGTTACAGGAAAAAAAAAAAAAAAAAATCATCAAATATAGGAACATGAACAAAAACACAAGGCCAAACACATGCCTTGCATGAAAAGACTCACAGACTGTGCTATGAAATATTCTCTAAATATTGTAGTTTGAAACCTTTTTCCACTGGCTACATCTTAATGAGCTGGAACCCTGGAGTGCACAATATGGTCAGAAGAAAACTATTGACTTTGATTTTGGATCCAAACCATGTTTTTTCTTTTTTTTCTTTTTTTTTTTTAGGTGAACACAGTTACTAGAGGCAGCCTTTGATGTTTGCTCAAGCTTGATAACGGAGTCTGGTTAGTGCTCTTTAGTGATGGGACATTCAAAAGAGCATTAGGATGTTTGAAATTTCAAAAGGTAAATGATGTCAGTGTCAAGCCAGCACAGACTCAATCAGGCTGCTAGCTAAAGAGCAAAAAGAAGAAATAGAGGAGTGCATTTCTCAGGATGTTTTATGTTTTGTACAAAGAAAGGACATCTCTTTTCTTTTTAAGTTCTTTTTATTAGTATATTACCAAGACATCTTTAACCTCCACTAATAAATAAATATATACCTATTAAAATATTCACTAAATGTGTAAATATATGTTATTCCACTCCAGAAAAAGTCAACAATAATCACAATACAGTGCTCATATGTTTTTGAAACTTGCCTTTTTGCAAACTGCACATTTGTAGCCTGCTTTCTGTTTTCAAAAGGAAAAATTAGACAGGTGGTTTGAGTACAACAGACTATGTAGTAAAGTTGAGAAGTGCTGGGAAACAGATCATGGTTGGTGTTTTACTGGATTTGTCAACATGATAAAATGTACAGCAGCCCAGTATCCTTTAATAACACTCACTAATAACACAGCACTGGCATGCAGTTATATTGCCCTAAAATAATTTTTACCAACAGATTATTGCAAACAGTACTGTGTCACTAAACTGTTTGTTGAGTATCACTCAAACAGTACTTGTGTGATACACTAGATCATATATTGTAAAAAACTGCAGGGCCTGATCCCTCCAAAAGTCCACGAAGTACACACCAAGTGAATGGAGAGATGGTAAAGGCATTTTGAGATGAAATGTAGAGCAGATGGCACCTGGTGGGTGGTACCGGCCATCTCTGATATGGGCAGTCATGCTGAGTGAGACGAAGTCTGTGGCTGATTGGTGTCTATCTGACCCACTGGTTGGTTGATTGCTAGCATCACACACCACAGGATACAAGCCTAGTGTCTGTGTGGTGACAGCTCACTGAAAGAATCATTACTACTATAAATTGACTTTACTGGCCATCAAGAAAAACTGCAGAAAAAACTGATAGAGCTGTAATCTGTGTCATAACAGACATTCAAAGACAAGTGCTATATTATGTGTCCACGCTAATACATTGGTGAAGTAAATTACAAAATTCCAGGCATAGAGTAAGCATCTGCGCTGTCTTTTTTTATAAACACATTTTCAGCATTTTCACAAACCAGTTTGACTATGTCACCATTTTTATGCTTACACTAAGGTCCCTTGGCTTTGTTGCATCATTAGATCCAATTTAGTAATAGCAGAATTTTTCCGTACCCTTGATACAAATAATAGAAAGCAAATGTATTACGCCAAACAACATGTCAAAAGTGCATTAAATGTGGGAAATTTATTGGTGCTAACCTGTATAAGCACTGAACTCAGCCCCTTTGCTGGCCAAATTACTGTCTGCAAAATGATTGCACTACACACAAAATTGCATTTTCCTTTGAGCCCCTGTGTTTAGCTGCAAGTGAAGTCACAACACTGTCTTGCTGTGAGTAAAATACTCAGGCTGAATTAGACTCAGTTTGTAGAAATTAATGTGAACTGTTCAAATGTTTCAGTCACAACAGAAGTTCAATCTTTGTAGCTCAAACAAGTCCTTTTTTCAGTGAAGGATGCAGTCATATCAAAGCAGATATGAATCAATGAATTATAGCATGAAAGTAAGAGAGCAACAACTCTCTAAAGATTCCTCTTTATTTTTGTTTAGTGATATATGATGATGGCAAGTTAGCAAAGTGTTGAGAGCGTACTCTGTCTCACTGTATTGACAGCTGTATATGATAGTGTAGTGGTTTATACATTCACATTTGCAGTGAGAGGTCCCTGGTTTGAGTCCAGGTGGGGACACAAGCCTCGCCCATCATGGGCAGGTTGTGGCAGGAAGGGCATCTGGTGATATTCTCTGCCAAACTACCTATGTGGATTCATTCACTGTGGCGACCCCTTAAAAAAGGAGCAGCTGGAGGTGCTTTGTATTAAATTATGTATTTGTTATTGACTATCAAACTGCACGTTTTGTAATACAGGGTTTAATTACAGATTGATGAGCTCATTATTAAAAACCCCAACAAAGAACTGAACTATTTATATTTTTTATGTCCACAAGAAGGCAAACCAGTACAATGTCTAAAATAACTACTTGCATGGGTTTATTACACACATGATAAAATAATTAGTTTAAGTTTTAAAGAACAATTAATTTTAGTAAAGCATGAAACAGGAAATAAGCCAACCATCAGGGACCTGGATGCATGAGGCTTATATTGCTAGTCAGTTCATATGTTATTCCATATCTATTTAGTCAGTGCATTTAAGGTTACATACCTTTTCCATCTGCTGACCAAAAATTAACAGGGCTTAGTAAATTGTTCTTTCGGGAGCCAAGCTAGGTTGTGACTCTCTACCAGCTTTATCACTCAGTGGTCATTGTTGAAGTGTTTTAGGAATAAAACCTCAGGGAATTTTGTATATTTATGATGATTTTTTATTTTTTTTTGGTTTTACACAGACTACAATGGCACAGGCTACCATTTAGCCTGAAAGAATAAGTAACTAAAGCGCCTTTAAAAAAAATGAACCATGTTAAAACCATAATAAATTTTATGACTTCGGTTACTCAACTAATAACTGTCCACTTGTCTTCCTTAATTGCAAAATCAATCTTCCCTCTTTCTCTAGGTTTATACAAATATGCCACACAGCTGTTCTTACTTTGCCACACAGAATGCAGTATTGCGGGTAGATACTACTCTATTAACCCCCCAGCAACACTGTGACTAACAACTTTTTCTGGTGGAAATCCAATTGTGCATTCTGTGCCACTCATGAGAGAGACAACTGCTGTTAGTGCTGATTATTTATTTATTTATTTATTTTTTGCCACATTGATTATTAATTTTCAGTATCATAATATTATCACAATATTTGTATTTGATATATTATCTATGGACAGTTGTGTGAGAAACAAAATAATAACATATCTTTAAGGCTTTATTAATGACTAAACACAAGGTGTCAACACAAACAGTGCCTCCACTTATCAGACAAGATCATTGAACAAGTGCCAGTTTAAGCAGAGTGAAGCCATTGGGTGAGTTCAAGGAGGCATCTCCAGCTGTATTGTGTCATACACACTAGCATTGCTCAACTTCCTCACATCATATACCAAACATACCCTCCCAATCTGGTGGTCTGTTAAAACTGCAAAATATTCTGTCTCCATAAAAAGGCTTTGCTGCTGCTATCCTGTATCATTGCCTGCTATTCCAACTCCTCCACCACCCAAACATCCACTTGTAGACTCTGGAGAGATGTTTCCTCACCACTCCGTAATTTCTAGGTGGATCATGTTCACAGGATGTGATGAGCTTGAAGGCTGGATGCCAAACTCTAAACTGCTGCTGTGATTCATCGATAATTTCAAATGTGTGTCTGGCTGAAATCATTTCATGGCTACAGTATGCCAAGAAAAAGCAAAAAGTAAACTTATCTACATCTTTACTACCAGAGGCACAATAGGAGCCCCCCCAAGGGCTGACAAACTTTAGGTTACTGCAGTGGTAATGTGCACAGTTTGCAATGACAGTAGGAGAGACCTGACTTCCCTGTGGGGGACCCACCTGACTTCGCCAACTCCTGCTGATTCTAACAAACCTAATGACAACAACAAAAGCCAGTCAAGGAAAATGAAGAGAAGGTATCCTACTGGGAGTGAAAAAAGAGAGAATAAAAAAGGAAAAGGGGAAAAAAGTGAGACAAAAGTGAGTGGAGGAGATTAAATATATTGCTAAATAAATAAATAAATGTCACTAGTATAGCCTAAACTATGAGGGAGAGATATATGAATAACCAAACTGTCACTGGGATCACATTTTCTTTTTACTGTGATGTTTAACATTAACTTAGCTAGCAGAGCTGGTGTGTCTTGCTCTGTAAGCTATAATGTGAATGAGCGAGCAGAGGCTAGCAGTTACAGTATTAATATGGTTATTTATGATCAATCTTCAGCAACTCTTTGTATTTTCCTCAAGGGGTCACCACCGCAGATTGATCTACATCAGTAACTTGGGAGAGGTTTTACACCAGATGCCCTTTCTGATACAACCCTCCATGGTAAGGGGGTGGGGTGGATTGTCCCCACCTGCCTAGGGTCCTTATGGACTCTAGAATCCCCTCTATTTACTGCAATAACGAGTAAAGAACCTTGAACAGCTTTTGGATACATGCCACCACAACATGATTGGCTAATTTATTTCCCAATTGGCTGTTGATTGGCTCTTTGGGACTGGGGCGGGAGAACTGCCATTTTTGGTATTTCTAATTTCTCCAAAAGATTTCTATTTAGGATTCTTTGTGCAGTGTGCAGTGTGTGTGGAAAGAGAGAACCCAAAAACAAAATTCCAGGAAGCAAGATGAGGAAACTTAAAATCCATAAGATATAACACCAGGTATGAAAACACAAGGAATTGAAACACACACGAAACAGAGGAGACAACATCTATGACACAACAAAGAACTACTGGGCATGACTATACACACACAGATTAACAGATTAATGACTAATGAGCATCAGGAGGGAGAGGAGCACAGGTGGCAACAATCAGAGGCAGGAAGTAAAACTAGATACAAGGCATGAAACATTATTGGTATCAAAATAAACCCGGACGTGAGAAATATAACCAAGAATGCAGACATAAGACAGCTTGACAGAAGGACATAAACACAAGAGGATGAAACAGCAGAAACTATAAAAGTCAAAACACAAAGAGACACCAGAGAAATATAAGATAAGTGCAAAAACTCAGAACTAAATACCAGAAACAAAGACTTACAAGGGAAACCGGAAACACTCAAACAACACACAGACTAAACACACAGAAACATGAAGAAAACAATACTTAAACCTAAGAAAACAACCTCAAATAAACTCAGTAGATGGTAACTAGAACTAAAATGCAATATATTGAAATAAATAGCGGAGAACATAACATTACAATCTAAACTGAACTAAAACCCAAGAAATAAGTTAACAGAATAAATACAAAGAATACAACAAAAGCCCACAACAAAACTCACAGTCCATGGCATTCTTTGACTGCCATGTCTCCATCCTATGTAGTTTTTATAGCAAATGTCAATAGTGGCCGCCATCTGCAAGGGTAAATTCTTAAAAAGGAAAATTCTTCACAGTAGATGTAGATAAATAGCTTTACATTAAATACTGTAGATGATATGCACCTAAAAATAAGGTTTGCAATGCAGCAGCTTGTTGTTTTGTGCCCCAGTTCCTGCTGTTTTTGTCCCGCTAAACAGCAAAGCCTCACTTGGCTCCTAGCAGCTAATTTCTCGTCCTTCATTCCTGGAGTGCAGAATATTGATGCATGTCAGAATCTACTGCCTTCCTTCAATACGAGACGGGAAAGTAAAAAAAAAGAAATCCAGACAAACGAGAAATATACCCAGATAACCTGAAAATAGCTGCTGTGGTGACATATCTGTCAATTATCGACATTACGAATAGCATGTTTTGTCTCTCAATCCACCACACCAACACCTGAGCAGACTCGCTGACCATGTGTGGGACACAAGTTAATAAAGGTCTGAGTTGTTATAGCCTAATAACAACTGAGGTATCTATTGTTCTTATGGACCTATTGTTCTTAACCACTTAGAGAATATATAAAGGCAGAGGTGTGATTGTTTCAGTGTGATAAGAGTTTTTTTTTCAGTGTGATGGTTAAGAACTGCTAATGTTCTAGCTGTTACCATAATCATTGCTCAGACACACTGAAAAATGCTTTCATTTATCTATAAAGAGGCACATTAGTAGAAAGACTGAATAGCATGTGTGAATATCCATATGTTCACATGTTTACGTTTGTGTGATAGCAATGCTGAGTGTAAACATTGCAATAAATAGAAGAGTGGGACTTCTCTATTTCAGTAAGCCTACATGCTTAAATGTGTGTATTCCTACCAGCCCTGTTGGGGTTTTTATGAAGCAGCTGTGACCAAGACTAGCTGTTGCTAGGAGGCATGTGAGACAGCTGCATGGCAGGGAAAGGCACAAGCCAGTGGGCAGGCAGCAAAGAGGCAGGGCAGAAGTGACATGGGGCCATTCTGAGCCAGTGGCTGCTTATGTCATAATGTACTGTTTCTGCTCACTGTACATCACTGAAATGGACAAAAACAAGATGTGCATGTGAAAAAAGGACAAGTATATATATGTTACAGATCAACAAAGTACTAAAAAACAAATAACTTATGAATAACTTTAATAGTACCTTTCACATGTATAATATATGCAGGCAAAAGGAGGTCCTGAGCAACATAACCAAAAAAATTAATTATAGTAAAACTGTAAACCTCTTCCCAGGAACTAGGGCTACAACTGCAAGCTCAACTAGGCTTGCATTTTTGTGCTTTCATCAATCGGTCAGTTGCAGTTTACATCTATGTCTGTTCAGACTTGACATTTGAATATGTAATGTCACCACTTGTTACTGTAGTTTCATCTTGTCAGACATTTTTGGGAAATTTTATCACAAGTAATCTCTTCAAACAAATATCACTATCTGAATATGCAAAAGCAGTAAGCGAGGGATAAGATTTTTGGTACCACATGCTTTTTGTTTCATTTGTTGTGCATGTAGTATTCATCACATTAAAGTGGGCTTTGGATACAAGTAAAGAGGCTGTGTGGAGCTCTAAAGAGGAATGCAGTGTCCAAAAAAACAATCTCAAAACCATCAGCTATCATCTGACAACAAAAATTTTCATTACATTTTAACCCGTATTCACATGACTGAAACCAAGGATGGGCACACCGAACAGGAAATTTTGGCCATTATTTCTCTATCTGTCAGCTACAACAGAAGTACTAACCATTGTCACCAGAATTCCATGTGGGATTTATGGTCCTGCGTTGGTGTCCGTTTGCATAGGGCTTTGAAATTCAACCTACACAGTAGTTATGGAGCCAGGCGGTGATGACGTTATGCGTAGGATGAAAGAGTGCAACAGCAGAGTTCACCACAAAAAGGGAAATCTCTTGTGAAACACAGAGTGTGATAAACTCATTTTGTCTTTTTGATATTACAGTTTGAATCACAAATTTTAAAATGCAGGAACAATGACAGGATATGATTACAACTTGAAGATATGATTCCACTTAAATAGAAATAAAAGGATGTTGAATCATTGGTAATTTTTTAATAATTTTATTGTTACAGTTAATTCTGCATGGGTTGATTGGATAATTCCTCCTACTACTGCTGCTTTTTTTTCTAATAATGCATGCCAATATCCTAGTCTTCTCTTCAAAAAATGCTAGCAATAAATATCTCCTAAATTTGTATTTAATATAATAATAAAAAATGATCACCTAAAAGTAATAAAGAGCTTAGAAATGTAAAAGTACATTATTTAAATTTAAAAACAAGTGCAATTTGGTATTTAGTGTTGTTGTTTATTGAAACTGAACCAACAGATTAAGTGTATTGCTCTAGGCAGCCAAAGCAGCTGTGAAAACAAGCTTGGAGTCACAGATTGGTATTCTAAAGAATGTGAAGACTATAAAGGGTGGAAACATAAGCAGGGTACTTAAGTCTTCCCTCCTGCAGTGATGCTCTTGATTTGTCCGTGGCCTTTTGCACAGATAAGGCATAAAATTCTGTCCATGGTGCTGAATTCTATAATCCTAGTGTGCACACCCTTGACAGCCATTAGTAACAATAGCATCTGAGGCCTTCGGAATGATCTTACCTTTTAGTGAGCTTTGCATGTTAGTGAGATATACACTGATTTAGCTTTGGAAAGTGCACAGAATAAAAAAAATGAAGGTTATTTGAGCTGCTGCAGTGTAAAAGCACTCATTGTATTTCATTTAGAGGCCTTTCAGTGAAAAGGATACCATTTAGCATTGGGTACAAGATTATTTGTACCAAGCATCTAAGAAGGCTGCAACTATTATGCCTGCCTACATGGCTGTGCTAAGAAATGGGTGGAAAGCAGAATCTTTATATACACATCCATAAATTCAGAGTGCCCAGCTGAAATAGTGTTAAGTGTGTTTTGTAGACAACAATTTGCATTAGTTTGGGACTGATCACATTGGGTTAATGCCTTACAGTGATTTAGTTTATGGTGATTATATTTATGGCTCTGCCAGAAACATAAAATGCTTCCCTTCCTGTGCACCAGAGGATTGAGAACATCAAAGACTTCCCTCAGGGTCTTGGCAAGCTATGTGCACAATGCTCAACTGTATTTGAATTTCTTTTATTGAACCTGTTTCCTATGGAAGATACAAACAGGTGAGTATGGTTTGAAGAAGATACTATACTCTCAAGTTGAGTATCCTCTTTTTTCTTTATTGTGCTTCTTATAGACAGGTCCACTTTCTGTAAATAAGTGACAGGAATGTTCACATATACGCATGCTGGTCTTTCCTATTCATACTGGTAGGCAGGTAAACAAGAAGTCATTCAATGCGCTAGTTCTTGTTGTGAATTGTGGAGGAGAATATCCATACAGCTATTGTCCAGGGCCCTTGTAGCAGCATTAAGTATATACTACTAATGTAATTTTTTAAGCTAAGGCTGAGTTCTGCCAAGGCTTCTGCACAAAAAACTTCAGCAGTGCTGAATGCTCTTGCATATATTACTTGCTCAGCATTCATACATAAATCCCTAATCCTCTATGAAAGTCATACAGTGTTCACTAGCCTTCTCCCTACAGTTATATTGTTAGCATGCTATAGTTCTACAACCTAATCTCAACCAAGGACCTTATTAACTACTTGAGAAGGGTCTTATACCAGGGGTCTTGCCTCTGGAGTCCTGATTAGGCTAATAAAGCATATCCACAGGCATGTACCATGCATTGATTTGGCCAATTAGGAAGGTGACAAACCCTAGACGTATTCTCTGTGCACACACTCAGAATCTCATGTTATGATAATGATGCAAGGGAAGAATCTTAAAACTGGACTTGGAAAAAATGGCCTGATACAGCAATGTGCAATACATTACTACATCCTCATTTTATGTTTTACCAGGCAGGATACCACTCTTGAAGTATCTGCACATCATCAGTCAGTGCTCAGAATCTAAATGTGTGTCTGTAAAAAAAAAAAAAATTAAAAAGTAAAAGATATATAGAACCACTTGATAACTTGCTTCAATCCTGATGATAAATTTGACTTTCAACCAAATCCTGATGACATTTCTAATGTTGTGACTTCATGTAACAGTGAGTGAGTTCCTCACAATAAACCAAAGCTGCAACTTTTGTAACTTTAATCAGCAAATGACATGCTAAAGGGGTAAGGTAACAAAATATAGATTATACCAGGAATAATCGGTGCCAAGTGTTTCTTAAGGCATAGCTCTGATGATAACATTTTCTTTTTTCATAGTTATTCCCTTCAAGCAGGTACAGTATATTCTCAAGCTGCCCAGACAATTAAAAGAAAACATAGACAAGAATGAGTATTGATCCCAAATAGTGGGATGATATTTACAGCATATGAAAGCATATGTGCCAAGCAATAAGAAGCAGGTAGACATGAGATGAAGGAAAGGAATATTGTATTAAACTGTGACAGGGTGGAAAGTCATAGAAGACCATTTAAAACATCTGAATACAAAACTGATACTGCCACTGACAGATAATCATAAATCACATTTCTGTTCTAGAAGCATAATCATGTATGGAGCTTTCAGCCTTTGAGTATGACAACCTGGTTGAGACCATATAGGAAGCGTGTGTGAGAGAAGTTTTTATTCAGGGTGCCAGGTTTTTTTTTTTAACCTCAGTTGAAGGTGACATAAATCACTTTCTTAGTGAGAGCTCACATTCCACCTTGAGAGCACCTAGTCCCATTTTTATCAGTATTAATGGTTGTTCCCTTACTTAGCCAAAGCTATTTCACACTTGGTTAAGTACGGTATGAGAACGTCTCCTTGGCTGTATATTTAGCTGGGCCTTCCTAAATATTTTTGAGATCCCTAATCACTAAGCAAAAGCTACCATGTGCACTAACACACTATGAAAGCTCACAAGAGTAATTCATTCTTGTTTCCTATATTGGGCAGTTCTCAGTTAACACACCACTATGCCTGTGGTGAGGTTGTCTGAGAATCCTAATTGGTAAATGTTCAATAATGTAGAGCAGCTCTGCTTCTGCTTTATGTTCTGGTTGCACACTCTAACACACATACAAATCCACACAAACCCTAAGGCCCCCTGAAGTTAGCACTCTTAAAAACCATCGACTTCCAGTGATGCTTAAAATGATGAAGCAACTTCTACAAAAGGCCATAGGACCCATGGATTGGACTCTTAATAAAACACATCCAAGAGAGCGAGTTCACAGACAAAGTTGAACCAGATTTCACAGAAAAGCCTTAAAATTATACTTCCCAGGGCAGGAGCTTTGCTGGCTAGCCATTGTTAAACTTCCACAAAGCTAGTCTTCATCCCTCACCCCATGTGGCCTTAACAGAAGCACTATTTTTGCCTTCGCCCCCTCTGTACTTTTACACACTGAGGGAATGTGGGTCAATATCCACATTGCTTCCTGTCTTCCTTTTAACCCCTAAAATTCTTATCCTTCTCATACACCTGGCTCCCTGACATTCACATATGTCTAGAAAATAAAGGAAGGAGAAAAAAACAACAGGTGCGTACAGTATCACACACACACACACACACACACACACACACACACACGCTGGAACTGTGCCAGGTGGAAAGCATTTGCTATTCAATTCCCATTACTAAATGGAAAATTCACTTTGGCAGTTCGGTCATATCCTTGGCTGGTGTGAAGCAAGTAGGGGCAGTATGTGCATATAGTTCACTTATTATCTAAAGTAAGGCCAGGAACTTGGCCTTCTTGAAAAAAACATTCTGAATTTCAAAGAGAAAAAGTGTAAAAGGGGCTTATATATTAAACATCAAACATGGTTTGAGTACATAAACATACTTGTGTGAAACTTTGTGAGGGCACTAACACTACGATGCAGCAGTAACAATCCTTGAAATATAAAAAACAGAAATGTAAAAGTCCCTAATAAATGTAGATTTTTACTTAGAAACTTTTTAAGCATTTATCTGTTAAGCATTTTTTAACTTTCCTGTTACTGTTACCATGCCAGTGCATTGCATTATCATGGGTTGATTCAGCCCGTTAACCACTATTATAACACCCTACAGTATGTTTTGTGTAGCACACTCAAACACACTACCCTTAAGATATATCTTCCTGAATGGCTTATAATACCCTTTAAATCTAACAATGCATGAAATAGAGTTTGTTGGTCTATTCATGGCTGTGAGATTTGCCCAAAAATTCTATTTGACTTTGACAAATACTGTGCGGCAAAGAAACAGCATCCAGCATTATTCTGGAAAAGGGGAGTCTGACAACAATTGGCTGCAGATAATTACAAAAGCAAACACACTTTGTGGCCATATAGGCCTAAAGTATTTCTAATTTCACAGATGTGATCAACCTTACCGGGAGTCTTTGTCCTTCTCTGTATGTGGTGAATTGCCTTACTCCTTCGGGATGTCTATGACAGTGATGATGAAGTGTTAAACAGGTTTCTGCTCCACACTTTGTCACTCTGCTGTCTATATGATCCTGTGACTCTCCTAGGTAGTTGCAGAGAACTTACAGCACAGCACTGGACCATGAAACTACTCTTAAAGCTGCTGGTATACCCTTGAGAAAAAAACTCTGACCTGAGTAATTTTAAGGCTTAAAATTTGACTTCAGCCGGAGCAGACGTGGACTTAATACAATGATGACAAGCATTACTCCGACAGGAATAATGATTAACACCTCTGTACAGTACAAGGAATATTGAATGTCAAGGCTTCCACCAACATTAAGCACTATTGTTGACTATGTTGAACCCAACTGTTCATTTGCCATGAAGGTCAATTGAAAACATTTAATGGAACCGTTAGGCTCTCCTCCTTCTCTGCCAAGAGCCTACTAACATTACCTTTAAGTGCGACTGCAGGTGTAATCTGTCAAATGGGCTCCTCACAGTGAGTCATTGGCTGAGTTCACTGATTCAGCCCAGACCCCAGAAAAAGCCTGTGATTAAATGGGAAGCATGACATAACTCTTGTTTAATGGTAGAAAAACAGCAGCCAGTGTGTTGGCATACAGCCTGACCCACAGATCATAAATTCTAGATCCGCACAGATGCTGCTTGTAAAAGGTCAGCATGACTTTGAATCATTTTACTTATAAAAATTAAAAGGCAGAAGAGGCTAAGGCATTGTTTTCATTTGTTTGCATAGCCCCATGTGTAGCATTTGTCAAGACAAGCCCAAGGTTGTCAAAAAAGCTTGCCAAAAATATAGAGCAAAAATCAATAAAATTGATCTTCGGGAAAGTGTCATTCCATATCAATGTGCAGCATCTCTGAAAACCAGTTCTTCACATGCACATTGGTTAAATGAACTGATTAACACATTGCATTAAGGCACTCGCTAGTCATAAACTTCACCCAGGGGTATAATTTAATTTTTTTTCAGAGAAATATAATTTCTGAAATATTACAGCCAAAGGATCATCATCAAAGTAATCATACTGGAGACGACCACACACGCAGGCAGTGTCTGTCTTATCACAAATTCCATCCTTTGTTGTCGTGATTAGAGAGCACTGCAAGATAGAAAAGATGATTGTGAGGGAGAAAGGCTGCACTGAAAGCAGGGGTGCTGCTGATTTTGAGGCTTGCCAGCATCCTTAACATGACAGTCTCAGTGCACCTTGACAAATATCATCAAGTGTCAGTTGTGTATATAACACCAGAAATTCAAAGTCACTGTGCGTTTGACATTCATGCCTTTAAGAAAAAGTTGAGCAAAGCATATGACACAAAATCGACATTGCCTAGGGTCCTACTCAGCACAACCAAAGAGGGACAACAACTCAGTGACTTATTGGGAATGATCGACTTTTTCCTTAGAGGATGCAATGAATAATTCTCTTTTACCAGGAGAGGGGGAAAAAGTCCCCCAGGGTATTGAACCAAATCGTCTTTTCTCTCTTCATTAGGAAAAAAAAAGTCTACAAAGTCTTATCAGCATTCTGCATTCTCTGCCATTGGAGCTCAGATAATTGATTATGTTTAGGAGGTTCACTACTGGATATGGTTTGCCTTAGTAGTGGAAAGAGATATAGCAGTAAATTAAGTTTACCTTCCCAGGGCACAGTCAGACAGATTCACTGACCTCAAAGGACACAGTAAAATTGAAATTACATTATAGGGAGAAAGTTTCATTCAAAAGTATTATCCCAATTGGCCACACTGCTCTCCCATATTTCCTTCTTTAAATGACAGAATTATGAACTGAGTTTTCTTGTCATCTATATAAACTACATTTTATTGACCTAACTAATACTGCTATAGTTACGCTGCTGTTTTACGGTCCAAATAAAACCTTGTACACTTGCAACTTTTTCCCCAATTTGACTCTACAATTAAATTGTTTTTCTTCTATCCAATGCACATTTACAACAAGAAGCAATTAAAACAGGCAGTAAACCAGGCAGTTGAGAAATTGCTCTTTGAGTTGCAGCCATGTCAAATTGTTCAACCATATGAATTAGCAGGTGGGTTTCATTTGGCTCCAATTGGTTTTGCCAAACGTGCTGCTAGATTTATCTTCTTTTATTTGAACTGAACTGTTTGTCTATCGCCTTGTTTTCTCTGAATCAAAACTCAAGTAAAGGAGATAAAACTGTTATTTTTGCTGAGGCAGTGCCGTTTAAAAGAAGTAGAGTTTTTCTTAAAGTTGGGGCTCACAAGATCACTAACCGACCTTCCCTTTGCCTCCTTCTGCCAGAGTACTTAAAGTTACCATCTGAGTGCCAAGCTCTATACACTGTATATGAAAAGCATTGACAGACACCCCTCCCCACCAGTTTTGACTAAAGTACAACAAACACAGCAATCTGCCAAGCTCAAAATAAAAACCTTCATCTGGTAAGATATAATTTCACTTCTTTTGTTCTTTAAGCCAGAACAAAGCTAAATTTGATAAGGTACCAGTGCTGAACTCGTATCACGATTATTTTTGGCCAGGTCCCGTGGTTTGGTGGCTGTGGTAGTTGGCATTTGTGTCAAATTTACAGATGAGTCAACAATGGATGAAAATATTATAATATTATAATATAGTCAGAGGATTTAATCTTTAAGAATTTGATTAAAGAAAAACACAGTTTTTGATAAGCTTTGTTATAGAAATACTATAAAACCAGTGTTCAGTCTAGCAGGAAAGGACTTGTGCAGAAACATTTTATGCAGCAACTTTACATCAAGGAGAGCAAGGGGAATGTGTTGTTAGTCAATCTATTCTAGGTGAGCTTTACGGATATTATTTCTGAGACTTGGAGAGACTAAAATCATGGGTCTGTGATGGAAAATGTTAGCTTGCGCCTGCTAGGTTAAGGAAAATTTGCTGTATCAAGCAGAGAAGTTTACATATGCTTTATGGACAAAAGTATTGGGCCACCTACACATTACACTTAAAGGAGCTTTTATGGTATCCCATTCTACATCCTTTTGCATTAATATGGAATTGGTCCCTGCTTTGTAGCTATAACAGCTTTCACTCTTCTGAGAAGGCTTTCTACAAGATTTTGAAGTGTGTCTGTGGGAATTTTTTCTCCATTCATTCAGAAGACCATTTGTAAGGTCAGACACTGATGTTGGACAGGATCGCCTTTCTAGTTCACCCCAAAGGTGTTTGATGAGTTTGAGGTCAATCGGGAGGGCCATTCAAGTTCTACCATACCAAATTCATCCAGCGTGCCTTTATAGACCTTGCTTTGTGCACTAGGGCACAGTCATGCTTGACCAAAAAGGACCTTCCTTAAACTGTTTCCACTAAGTTGGAAGCATAGTATTATCCAAAATGTCTTGGTAAGCTAAAGCATTGAGCTTTTCCTTCACTGGAACTAAGAGGCCCAAGCCAACCGCATAAAAACAACCACATAGCATTATCCTTCCTTCACAAAACAGTTTGCACAGTGCTGTCAGGCAGGCAACCTTCTCCTGGCATTTGCCAAATCCAGACTCCTCCATCAGACTGTCAGTTAGAAAAGTGTGAACAGATTTTCCACTGCTCCAGAGTCCAGTGGCAGCATGCTTTACACCACTCCCTCTGATGCTTGGCATTGTGCTTGGTAATGTAAGACTTGTATGCAGCTTCTCAGCCATGGAAACTACCATGGAACTCCTGGTGCAGTTTTTGTGCTGATGCTAATGTCAGGGGAGGTTTGAAACTCTGCAGTTACTGCGTCAGCAACTTTTGCTATATGCTTCAGCACTTGGTGACCTTACTCTGTAACTTTATGTGATCTCCTACTTTGTGGCTGAGTTGCAGTGGTTCCTAAATGTTTCCAATTTGCAATAATACCACTTAGAGTTGATTGTGGACTATCTAGGAAGGAAGAAATTTCACAAACTTTTGTAATGTGGCATCCTATTACAAACTACCCTAAAATTCAGTAAGCTATTTAGAATAAACCATTCTTCGACAAATGTTTGTGAAGGCAGACCGCATGGCTAGGTGTTTGATTTTATACACCTGTGGCAATGGAAATTAATGAAATACATCAATTCAACAATTAAGAGGTGTAGCCCACTACTTTTGTCTATATAGTTTATCTCAGGATCTTATATTTCTTAGTGATAGGCAGGCAGGCAGAGCATGAGCTGCCCCAGACTGTTTTGGTGAAGAGAGAGATGTCAGAAGACAAAGCTTTCGTCTTACTAGTCAGTCTACATTCCAACCTTCACCTATGGGTATGACCTTGTAGAGTGGCTGGGCACAGTCTTAGAGATGGTAAGAGGAGCTTGGATAACAAATTGAATTTCCTTTGAAAATGTTTCATACTATTTACTGACAAAACTATGCCAGTAATACCCTTTAACTAAATGTATTTTTTCTTAAATTGCTATCTGCCATTCCTACGCTGTCTTCAAATACTCAAGGGATTTATTCTCAATTATGTAGTAATTAATCAGGCATTATAGCTTTCTGTTCACTTTCAGGTAAATCAGACTTATACTAGGAGTGCCTCACACCTTCACTCTCTTTAGTCCAGTTAAATCTGAATCTAGTTTGTTTTCATCTTTGGTCAATTTTCCCAGGCAGGCGTAAAAACAAATATTGCATTCAGGTGTAGTGTGGTCTCAATTTGATCTCAAATACAACTCAAAATAAGTTAATTTGGAGTGGAAATGCGATTCAACCTAATTACCACACATATTTTTTTTTAGTTCTATTAACCAGGAATGCTCTTTATTTTAAGATTCGGCAGAGTACACAAACTATAGCTGCTTATGGAGCAGTGGTAGAAGCTAGCCAAAGAATGAACAGGGTCTAACAAGAAATGTCTCTTTCAGATATATACACAACTCTAAACAACAGGACCTCCTGTCTTATTTCTCTGCTGCCTCCCAAGAAACATCTGAGCAATAAGTAGACTTTCTCACATGGCTTGTAGTAATGAAAACAAACCAAGCAGAAAATGCTCTAAGTTTACAAACTCATCAACCGCTTCATACCAGAACAAACTATAGTGAAAACTGCAAAAATGCCTTACAGTAGGTTGCTGGTAATACAACCAAAACATTTCCTACTTTTATTGTTTCACATCAATATCTGTCACACAAACTCACACAGATTTCTTATTGTTAACAGTCAAAAATGCAACATAATTTCATTTTTCCCCATCTGCAGATCTTTATTTATGCAAGAAAACTGAGCACAGAGGAGAATCCAGTGTGAGCTGCAACTGACAGGCTGTGCACCTCTAACTTTTCGCTTATTACCTGTATTATGCACAAAAAAAAATTACACACCATATGTGCAGCATGGAATTCAATTTGTGGTTGCAATTATTACTGATTCCCTCATCCAAAAAACATGAGGTTGTTTGGCAGCATTGCACACAACTACACCGTTTGCTATTCTGTTATATTTCTGCAATAAAACAGTACTGTTTGCTGAAGGTGTGGCCAAACAAACCACAATTTCAAATCTTCTCTTAGTGTTAGGGTTATCCATGAAACAACCAGGTACACTTACTCCACACCAAAATGTACATTGAGGCAAACAATATAAATTGCCCACTCTCTTTGATTACAGTAGGACATGGGCAAAGATCTCAGAACACAAATACTGCTATCTTAGATATTGGCTGAGAAAGTGTGGGTTCATTTTTTGGCCTCTTGAGCGAGTTACAGTAAGACTTAACTGAGTTGCATTATAACAAAAATCTCCAATAAAAACATTCCATCTGCAGCAGCTTTTTCTTTACAGTTGGATACATCTTCTGTTCATGAATGTTTCTTTTATCACAGTCCACAGAGGGACCTTGGGAGATGAAGGGGCAATTAAGGAAATAAATAAGAGCCTGTACAGACACTTAGCTTGATCAAGACCAAGCATTAAATAATTACTGTAATTCACTTAGGTTTCTTTTAAGCTGTGTAACGATTTTCTCTGTTTCCCTCCTGCATAAAATTGATCTGATGAGGAGAACTAAACAAACGACCTCTAAATTAATTGGGATTCTCTCAACACAAAAGTAGTGCATCTATCTGTGAAGGAATTGTAGAAAAGCTTTTAAAGAAGAAGATAGGACATTGCAAATTAAAAAGAAGGAACATTCTGAAAAGGCTACTACCTTTGCATCAGCCGGCACTGAGAAATGTAATGGAATCGAAGGTCACTGATACATTGAAAGAACCATAGCCACCAAGTGAATTGGAATATCACCTTGTCCTGCTCTTCAAAGAGAGTAAAAAAGAAAAAAAGAATAAGAAGAAAGAGGGGAGAAGATGTTCATGCACACACATTCATCTCCAAGCTCTGTTTTACTGCATTTGTGTTGAGGTCAGTGAGGTGTAAAATAGACCACATGTGGGGATGAAAGAAATAAAGAAAAGAAAGATAGTACAACTAGCAAAACCTAAGGTGGACATCACAGGACATGATACAAAGTTAATCTCGACAGCTCTGGCCAAGCAAGTTTAGGGGCCAAATCCTCTCAGAATCAAATCACATTATCTTTCTAACGTGGCTGACGATCCCCATCCATCTTCCAGAGCTAATGTCCAGAGGCAGAGGCGAAGCCATGAAGTGCACAGCAATCACTGTGCACCATTCTATCCATCTCCTACTCCTGGTTGTGGATCAAAGAACCTGTGCTTTCTTTGAAGTGGAGGGTTGTTCGCTCAGGGAGGAAGGCATGCTTCTTTCAATAGGCTAATGAATCACATTCTTCCTCTAATTATCTCTCTGCACGAAGGCAAATTGCAAAACATCATTGGGCCATTGGCTTTCTTTCACCAGCAATCATGGCAAATGTGAGTATAGCATTTCTGCAGGTGTTTGACTTCAGTCCATAAAGCTACAGTATTGTCTGTTGTATTATTGTGCAGCGAAGGAAGAAAACCCACAGATGGCATTAACCCTAAACCAAGAGTGATGTTTGTGACTAACAGAGAGACAACACTGACATGTGATCATCATCAAATCAAAAATGATACATTGCATAACTTATAATAATAGAATAATTAAAATCAAAATTCCATTCAGTGCCAAGTCTTTCATTTACAAGATAACTTCACATAATGACAGAACTGGCTTTTGTGGGGGCTGATGCTACACATACTAATAGAGCAATTAGAGTGATAATTTCCAGATGAGCTCCACTAATACAGTAAATATACTGTTATTAAAGGTAATTACAGTTTTAAAGGAGCAAAACTGTTGATCATCCTCCTACAACATGAGATTGTTTTTTCTTAAGATGACTTATGAATTTGTACTAGGAGTGAAATGTTTAGAGGCAACCAGACATCAAAAACAGATGAAAATGATAATCTCCCAAAGTACAGGTCCTCTGTTTTTCTACATTTCATAAATGACTACAGCAAATATCTCTGACTAGTTGTAAGAGACTTCTTGCATATAGTGTATTACTCTTATTGTGAACTTATTATTGCTACCTAAATAACTTTAACTCATTAAAATAATAGAGTAATATTAACAAATTATTTAACATTATGTTGTTTTTAGTTGCATATTATAGATACAGGATAGTAGACTGTAGCAACATCCCTTAATGCTCACATTTTTGAGACTGCGTTTTTTGTACATAACATCCAATATTAAAGTTGATGTAAAGCCCCAACTGCATTGCTCTTCTTCTTCTTCTTCTTCTTCTTCTTCTGTTAGGGGTTGCCACAGCAGATTATCTGCCCCATCTCACCCTATCTCTTGCATCCTCGTCCCTCACACCAGCCCTCTTAGTGCATTCCAGTTGCATTGTACTAAACTTACAATAGTCTATTCTTTGTATCTCCTCACAATATAAAACAAAAATCTTACTCTACCGGTATATTCCACTTATCTTTATTTTTTACTATAAACGCTGGTCCAGTGCCTAGAATGTAATGAAATGTGAAGGCTTTGCTATTATGAGCAAGGCGTTTCACATTGTACTGAATAAACAAGAGCAGTCTGAGACTGCATACCTCCACCAAAGCTGATCAACCCTATCTTTAAAACTTTATCATTTTATCTTGGGCCAAGTCCCACCTCAAGTAAAATTTTCATGCAGATCTGTTTGTAATGTTTTGTGTAATCCCGCTAACACACAAAACCACATACAAACAAACAAATCAATCACCAAGGTACTGTATTTGCAGTTCTGTTATTTCTGTGGAGCTTTTAAACTATTTTTGTTTAAAGACTGCAGGAAGCAGCAGGTAGCTTTTTTTTTTTTTTTTTTTAGAAAAAAAGTAAAAAAAAAATTTTTTTTTTTAAACTTTTC
>VUQH01000803.1:3237-15221 GCA_015106775.1 Etroplus canarensis | reverse complement strand
AACTAAGGCTGTGAGGCAAAGGAAAAGGCACTAGGCATAAAACACTAGACTTGGCAGTAACTATGGCTTAGGCTATAACTGGGAAGAAGCTTTGAGATAACTCTAAGCGGCCAGGGCTGCTTACGCAGGTAAGGCAATGGTCCAGCGTCTGCCTCATGCTCCTCCGCTGGATAAAAAGGCAGTGAGGTGGATGAACTGATGGCCAGCAGGTGGGAGGAGGAGGCGTGGCCGGATCACACAGCTGGACTCAAAGACAAGGTTAATGGTCCCCAGCCCAGCCCGACAGAACAGAAAGAGCAAGGGAGGTAGAAAAAGACAGAAGGGGGCGGGTCAGCACCAGCGAGGACAGGGGGGGACCATGACATCCCCTAGTTATGCTATGTTAGGCTCAGCTGCTGGGGTTCTTCCCAAGATGCGCTGAGCAGTTCTTCTTCACTCACCTCTTTTCATTTCCCATTTATATGCCATTACTGCATGCTAAAGAATTTTGTCATCTAGTCACAGCAGATGGCTGCCTCTATTGCTGGTTCTGTCAGAGATCTCTTCCTGTTAAAAGGGAGTTTTTCCTTCCCACTGTTGCTGAGTGCTTACTCAGAGGGGACTGTTTGAATTTTGGGGTTCTCGCTCCAATATTTTAGGGTCCTTTGCAATATAAAGTGCCTTGAGGCCACTGTTGTTGTGAATTACTGCTATTTATAGTATATGAAATCAAATCACATCAACTCCTCTCATTAAGTTTTAGTATAAGTGAATTACTCCACGCCGCTTCTAACATAATATATTTTTTTTGGCTTGGTAAGTAGTATTTTACTCACCTTGGCTCACATTTACAGTAATTAGGTAGCAGAGATGCATTTTCCCCCAGTCTTTCCAGATGGCTTCACCTTAAATGAAAACCATATATGTATATTTAAGTATTTAAAACAACTGTCTGCAGAAGTGATCTGCACACATCTGTGCAGGCCAGCTACAATGATAAAAAACTTCATCTGTTGACCTTTTGATTCCATTCAGCAGCAACAACTCTCTGTGCCTCTGTGTTTATCACTTTGTTTCATTTCTCTCTTAGTTTTCTTTCTCAGTAAATCCATCAGTGAAAACCTGTCTAAACTTTTCACTTTCTCTCTGGTGTTATTTGTTCTTTAGCGGCTCAGGCTCACTCTCGTTGTTTCTTTCCATCAGCTCATTGGTTCAGTCTCTGATAGTCTGTCTCCCAGAATATTTCACATTGGTTTCTTTGTTTTTTGTTTTTTTTTTTAGAATTACCAGGGGCTTTCTCACGGCTGGCAATATGGGGGGAAAAAAAGCTTTTTAATCTGGCAAAAAGAAAGAATTGAGGAAAACTTGACTCTTTGTAAGAGTAGCTTAAACATTGCAGCAATGTAAACTACTTGGAGTTTTGCAGTGTTATTATTTTGTTTCAAGAAAATTATTCAGGCAGGTGAACCAGAGTGGCAAATCATGACAAATGTGCCGGATGCATGGACACATAGGCGTCACCCCACAGCTGCAACTAGGGCAGTTAGTTGTTCAGAGTGAAGAAGCTAGAGGGAGCCGTGGGTGTTTAATACCCACATTCAGACTTCTCTTTCTCTCTTTCCTTGCATGTAAACATATACACTCACAAACACATGCACATGCCCAAACATGGACACACAGAATCACAGGTGAGTCATTAATATCTCATGAGTGCCTCACAGATTGGAATCTACCCAGGCTGTTCTGACATGTAAAATGCAGTGTTTGGAGTCAGCTGTTTGGGCATGGAACAGAACTAAATTGAAGCTTTTAAGTACACCCTTCAGCAGCATCAAACCAATGGAACGAGACATTATACCCACAGCCCAAAGCAGGTGCTCGCTCATTCAGAAGTGCATGTATTAACGTTGCATGCATGAAGCGCCCTTGCCTGAGGTAGTGAAGGAAATCCCTCAGTGCTCTCCTCTTAGAAGGTGACTGACAGTTCAGCTTAGTTCAAGAATATTGTATTCTGAGTTCATGCTCATGTGGAATTTCAATCTTAAGACAAATCAATTCAAGCAGGAGTAAATTTACATTGCATTATCCAATGTTCGAAGAAGCACACGTGTGTCAGAGCAGCCACTGTATTTGGGATTTTACAGGTTTTACTGGTTCTGCTGTTATCTCCTGTGGCAGGCAGAAGAGTGACACAGAGAAATCCGAAATGCAAATCCATTCGGTAGGGCTTCCATTGGTACAGCAGTTATTTATTGTTTTGGATTGGATAAATCTAACTTTTTTTTTCCAATCTGAAGCATGACCACGGCAAAGACAAAACAGTGTGAAACTCTTTGAAAAATAACTGGTCCCCCAGGAAGTGCCACAGAGGTTCCTCACAGCCACATAAAAATATAGGACACACCACATGGCCCTAGGCTTTGGCCATTGTCCTTGTGGTGCACGCCTACTCACCAACTGCCATTGCTCATTGAACACGCTTAATATTCTCTTATTCCCCAGAATGAGAAAAAGGATCCATCCTTCATTTGTAAAATTATGCAAGATTATTTTGTCCCAAACACATGGTTGCCTGTAAGTACAGCATGCCACTGTAATCACCTCACCTAATCCTTTAAAAAAACAAACCAACTAAACAACAGACATAACCTAAGTGAAGCACAGACGACGAATACAGTGCAGAGGAATAAAATGCAAAAATATAGTCTCTTTACTTGAAATGTGTTTGTGTGTGTACTTTTATGCGATTATGAAAGCACAGGTTTTTTGTGTGTCTGCTTATGTCCCACAGGGTCTGACCACAGGAGGAACGAGGGGTAGTGAAAATGGAAATGGATAATAATTAAATAAATGAATGAATAGTTAAATAGTAAATAAATGAAAATAATTGCACAGCCATTATTCCTACATCCTCACCACCTCCATCATGACTATGAATGGTCTCCCCTCAACCATTATCATTAATCTTATTATTTACATGTCAACTGTCTCACACGTCTGGTGTTTTCTGTTTATGCTTTTTCACAGCCTTCTACTCCTGTGCCTCTTGTACACACATGCTCCCATTAGAGTGAAAGCCTGCAGTGTCATTCCACTGGAATGCAGTCAGGTCCATAAGTATATGGACAGTCACACAATTTTTTTTGTAATTTTGCCTCCACAGCAGTGGACTTTAAATCAGTAAGCAAGATGTGACAATGTCATGATCCTGGGATTGTGTGTTCTGGTTTATGTACTCTCAGAATGATTTCAGTATGTATTTGCAGTATTATTTAATGTGATTCTTCAGTTAGGATTTGAGCCTCTGTTCTAGTTACATCTTACATTTGGCTATCCATTTCAGTTTGTTGCATTTGAGTTCTATTTCACCATTTACTGACTTATTTTGAGTTTGGTTCCTTAGGTTTCGATATTTTCCTCCTTATGTTTTTCTGTGTTGAGCCTGTGTGTAGTTTGAGTTTTTCCAGTTTCCTTTGTAAGTCTTTGTCTCTGGTATTTAGTTCTGAACTTTTGCTCTCCTTGTATTTCAGTACTAGTCTCTTTGTGGTTTATTAGCTCCCTTCAGGTCTCCTCTGCCTCAGATCTAGCCCCTGCCTGTGTTTAGTTTGTCATTAGTTTTCTCTGTATCTCTTCAGCCTGATCCTCTTGTGTTCATCTGTCAAGTTTATTCTCATGTCTGCATTCTCAGCTATGCTGCTCACTTCCTGTTTTACTTCGATACCATTTATGTTTCATGTATTTATGTTTCATTGTATTGTAATTGGACAAAGTAACATGACTTTAGATATAAGGATTGTGTTTAATACTTAGAAGAAAATTCTTTGTGGTCAATGACTGCCGGAAGTGTCCTCCCTTGAGATGCTCTGCCAAACCTTTACTGCAACTGTCTTTAATTGCTGCTTGTTCATGGAACTCTGTGTCTTGAGTAACTGAAAGGATGCTCCGGTGGGTTGAGATCAGGTAACTGCTTGGCTAGTGAAGAATATGCCATTTCTTTGCCTTGAGAAACCCTAGGGTTGCTTTTATGTGTTGGTTCATAACCCATTTGCACTGTGAACAACAGCGAAGCATTTGGCTGAATGTGAGCAGAGAGTATAGCCATGTACATTACAGTATTCATTCTGCCCCTTCTATCTGCAGTCACATCATCAAAAATAGTAGCTGCCTTCACCATGTTTGACAGATGATGTGGAATGCTTCAGTTATTTAGCTGTTCCACTCCTTCTCCATGCTTTTGTCTTTCCATCAGTCTGCTACAAGTAAATCTCCATTTAATCTGTGCAAAGATTTTTTTTCTAGAACATCCAGATGTTTTTGGTGATCTCTGGTAAAAATCTAGGCTGGCCTTCCTACTCTTGAGTCTAACCTGTGGATTCTGTAAACTGTCTGTATTTACATCCACGAAGCTATCTCTTTATTTTAGACTGCCACCTACTTTCTAAAAAATGTTCTTGACTTGACTAGAAGAGGTTTTTCTTAACCAAAGAAATGTTTCTGTGATCATCTTCTGTAATTGTTTTCTGTGGTTTTCCAGGCCTTTTGGTGTTGCTGAGCTCGATTCCTTCTTTTTCGTAATATTCCATATTTTTGTTTTGGCCATTCCTAAAGTTTTTGCTATCTCTCTGACAAGTTTATATTATTTTTTAGCCTTCAATTCACTTGCATCGACATCTCTTTAGAACTCATATCGAGAGTTCCAATGAACAGTTACCAAATGTAAGTTCAACACTTGGACTCAATTCTAGATATTTTATCAGCTTCTTGGAATAATGAGGGTACAGGCCTCACCAGGCCATGAAACTGCTTGTCAGTCGATTCTCTAATTTCTTTGGAATCTCTGAAAATGCGGAACTATGCATAAACTGGCTGTAATTCCTAAACAAATGAGGTAATTATTTTGTCAAACCCCTTGAACCAAAGCTGAAAGTCTAAACTTTAATCACCTTTTGATTTCTTGATTTAAAATCTACTGTGGTGATGTATAAATATGCATGGACCTGACTTTATAATAGGACATTCAGCTTGTTCGCTGCTGACTGTATTCAAAACATAAATACAAAATGCATTTGATAAACAGAGATGTTTATTGCCTTGTATCAGAATTCTCAGGTAATGAATAACAATCAGCATCATTTTGACAAAGCAACTTTTGCCCCAGGCAAACACAGAAAGTAACTCTTAATAACTGAGTGTTGCTATTCATTCTATTTGGAAAGCAAAAATCTTCAAAAATAGACTTGATTTGTTTGAAGTTTGATGGTTACTTGTGAATTCTGTATGTTATAGGACAGATTTATAGCTTTTAGATATTTTAACATTTTATCAGACCTTTATTTCTGGGGGTAAGAAGGTTATTATGCAGTTAAAATCCAATTATATTTAAAATAGGTTTTTAAATGCAGAAGTCTCACACTACCAAGATCCTGTCCAAGAGAGAATTTCATAGGGACTGCAACATGTCCTAAATGTACTCTATATGGACAAAAGTATTAGGGTACAGCTTTTAATCATTGAAATAAAACATTCATTCAGTTCTATTGCCTCAGGTGTATAGAATCAAGCACTTAGCTATACAGTCTGCTTTTACAAACACTCATGAAAAATGGGTCATTCTAAAGAGGTCACTGAATTCAAGTGTGATACTGATGCAACAAGTCCTTTCGTGAAATTTCTTCCCTCCTAGATATTCTACAATCAACTCTTAAGTACTGTTATTTCAAAGTCGAAGTGTTTAAGAACCACAGCAACTCAGCCAGGAAGTGGCAGACCACGTAAAGTTACAGAGCAGGGTCACTGATTGCTGAGTCGCCAACGCTCTGCTGATTCAATAATTGCAGAGTTCCAATCCTCCTCTGGCATTAACATCAGCATAAAAATGCGGTGGGAGCATCATTGCATGGGTTTCCATTGACGAGCAGTGTCATTCAAGGCTTACAACACCAAGCACACTGCCATGTGTCAGATGGGGCAAGGCACACTGCCACTGGACACACTGGTAGCAGTAGAAACATTTTCTGTGGAGTGACAAATCACACGTCTCTATCTAAAATTCTGATGGATGAGTCTGGGTTTGACCAATGCAAGGAGAACATTACCTGTCTAACTGCACTGCGCCAACTGTAAAGTTTGGTGGCAAACGGATGATGTTCTGGGGTTGTTTTCCTGGGGTTGGCCTGGGCCCCTTAGTTTCAGTGAAGGGAGATCTTAATGCTTCAGCTTACTGAGACATTTTAGACAATTCTATGCTTACAACTTTGTGAGAACAGTTTAGGGAAGGCCCTCTTCTGTTCCAGCATGACTGTACCCCAGTGTACAAAACAAGGTTCATAAAAGCATGGTTGGGTGAATTTGGTGTGGAAGAACAAGAGTGTCCCTCACAGAGCCCCTTTAACACCTTTGGGATGAACTAGACCAGCATCAATGTCTGACCTCACAAATGCTCTTCTGGATGAATGGGCAAACATCCCCAAGACACACGCTATAATCTTGTAGAAAGCCTTCCCAAAAGAGTGGAAGCTGTTATAGCTGCAAAGGGGGGACCAACTCTATATCAATTCCTCTGGATTTAGAATAGGATGTCATAAAAGATCTTATAGGTGTAATGTGTAAGCGATCCAATAATTATGTCTGTATTATATCCCACTATTATATCAAATTATTCACTCAAGGATTTTCCAGAGTTTAGTGCATACTGATTTTTATTCTTTATAAAACATTTAAAAAGCTTCTCCTGACTTTGCAACTTTTGAGCGTAAACAAGCCCTGACCAACAGCAACTGTGATTTGTCTCGGCACATTAGACACTTTAATGTTTCATACAGACCCAAAAAGAAGAAACACTGTTCTGTTGGCACACAATCTAAGCAGCATTTCTCCAGTAAACATACGAAGCAGTGCAACCACACTTTGAGTTATATCTTGAAGTAGAAATTTCCTGTGCTTGCATTTGAAAACATTCTTTCTGTGCCACGCAGCTCCTTTATAAGGTTTAAGAGCCGTGTTTTTACTTTGGTGCTACGAGCAGGATTAATGCAGCCCATACAGTATAAGACTTGAGAACTGCATGTTCTGCACATTCATCTGCAGGTTGTGTGAATCGGGTTATGTTTAGGTAATGCTAACATTTGTTTCTTGGTTTGGAATGATCATTTGTTGTTTAAAAATTATTATTCTGTTTTTTTTCTACCTTTGTGTAGAAGGTTCAGTTGCCTGTGTGGTGGGCCACCACGGGAGGCAAGTTTTTATGAGTTTACTAAACCCTTGTGTATATGTAGCTGAGGTCTATGTATTTTGAAGCCCCAGCTGAGGGCACTGCAAATTAAAGTGAGCTATAAATGCTGTGGCATGGTTCCTGTTACACATTTGCCTCTGTACTAATAAATAATTAATATGTGCATTTAAGTAAGGGTCAGTTTGGAATAATAGCTTTTGGCAGGGTGATATAATTGACATCGTAAGTGGTCCTCATTAACAGCCAGTGGTTATTGACCAGTATACACAGTAACAGTTGCCGTTTCAGTGCCTGAAATTCCACATCCATGTAAGAGGGTTTTGGATACTACAGAAGTTGTCTTTATTCGAACAGTGACACATTCACAGCTTTAATGGATCCTGTTTGGTTTCTGTGTTATCTCTTGAGGCAGGTTGCTGCATGATGCAGTAAAATGTCACATTCTTTACAATTTAAGTGACTGTGGATCTAAATCCGTTGAATGGGATTTCCACAGGTACAGCAGGTGTCCAGGGCTTTAATGTGCCTTAGTATGCTTTAGAGTGTGCCTTCGAGTCTATTACACCAAAACATCCATGATAGCTTACAAAGGTTCCAGATATTCAGCTGAATTCAGAAATTATCTGTTTACTCTTGCTGGCAGTTTACGGACCCATTGCACAACCAAACATTTTAGTCAAATTCTGGGCAAATAAAACATGATTAATTCTGACTAATATACTATATAGCATTTTAGCAGCATTTCATAAGGAATGTTCCAAGACTATCATACTTTACAAGAGCGTGACACCTAATAGCACACTCCCTTTAGGGGTCGCCACAGCAGGTCACTTGCCTCCATCCCACTCTATCCCTTTCATCCACTTCTGTCACACCAACCCTCTGCATGTCCTCCTTTATGAAGCTTCTCGTGGTCTTCTTCTTCTCCTCCTGCCTGACAGCTCCACCTTCAACATCCTTTGCCCAGTATATCCACTATCCCTCCTCTGCACATGTCCAGACCATCTCAACCATGCCTCTCTGACTTTATCTTCAAGCTTCTCAACCTGAGCTGTCCCTCTGATGTACTCATTTCTAATACCGTTCATCCTGGTCACTCCCAGTAAAAATCTCAGCATCTTCAATTCTGTCACCTCCAGCTCTGCCCCGTCTCTAGCCCCTGCCCGTGTTCAGATTGCTAATACTTCCCTCTAGGTCTCCTGTGCCTCATCCTCCTGTATCCTTCTGTTAAACTCAGTCTCGCGTCTGTGTTCTCAGTTATGGTTGTTTCTCACTTCCTGTTCTATTCTGGTAGCCATTATGGCTCATGTCTTGTGTTGAGTTTTACTTCCTCCCATCTCATTATCCCTCAATTGTTGTCACCTGTGCTCCTCGCCCTCCTGTTCGCATTAGTCATTAGTCTGAGTCTATTTATACCCCTGCCTCTCTTTAATTAATCATTGTGGTTCCCACTTCAGTGTGCGTGTGTTTTTCATGCCTTGGTTCACACCTCATGGACTTAGTCAGCTTAATAAAGTTTGCTTTGACTTCTCCTCACTGTGTCTCCTGCAGTCCTGCATTTGGGTCCTTAAACTCTTCACACACCAAGAATTATGACATTTGCGACTTCTCTCTTTCCTGTGACTCCCAGTACTCCTGTCTACTTACTTTATTTTCCTGACCTTCCCACTTTTTCTTTGCCAGCCCCTTCCTTTGAATATTTTCCTGTACTTCCTTATTTCATCACCAAGTCTCCTTGTCTTCTTTCCTCTGTCCAGAAGATACACCAAATACCCTTTTGGCTGTTTCCCTCACCACCTCAGCTGTACTTTCCCAGTCGTATGGCAATTTGTCACTACCACCCAGAGTCTGTCTACACCCTTCTGTGAATTCTGCACACATTCTTCCTCCTTCCACCACTTAATCCTTAGCTCTGCTTTCACTTGCTTCCTCTTCTTGCTTTCCAAAGTCATCCTACAGACCCCCATCTGATGCTGCCTGGCTACAGTCTCCCTTGACACCACCTTGCAGTCTCCTACCCCTTTGAGGTTGCACCTTCTGTAAGATGTAGACCACCTGTGTGCACCTTCCTCCACTCTTATAGGTCACCCTATGTTCCTCCCTCATTTTGAAATATGTGTTCATCAAAGCCATTTCCATCCTTTTTGCAAAATCCACTACCATCTGTCCCTCCACGTTCCTCTTCTACCTACCCAACACCTCCTCATGCCCTCTGTTCCCTACAGCG
Organism: Etroplus canarensis; assembly: GCA_015106775.1. Taxonomy (NCBI): domain Eukaryota; kingdom Metazoa; phylum Chordata; class Actinopteri; order Cichliformes; family Cichlidae; genus Etroplus; species Etroplus canarensis. The sequence continues at coordinate 5,784 of VUQH01000803.1, read as the reverse complement.
ACATGTTCACTGAAATCTGCTCCAATCACCTCTCTCTCTCTTGGGAATACTCTCTACCACTTCATCCTGCTTACTCCAGAAATCCTCTGTCTCTTCTGACATCCAGCTTGTGGGACATATGCACTAACAACATTCAGCAACACACCTTCGATTTCCAGCTTCAACGTCTTAATTCTGTCTGACACCAAGATTTTATGCTGGATGCCCTTCCTGACGCAACCCTCCCCATTTATTCAGGCTTGGGGCTTGCACAAGGAGTACACTGGCTTGTGGGCCCCTGTGGCTGGGTTGACACCCAATAGGCCACTAATGCTTAAATTCTTTATGGTCACAAAGTGCAGCTGGTTGGACCTCAGCTCAGTTTTGAGCAGTGGGCAAATGCTACTAATGACAAGAGATCTTTCATCCTCCTAGATACAGCGATCCTCTTTTTAAAATCACTGTGGTCTTTGAAAATGAAAAAAAATGAACAGCACCTGTATTGAAAGAGCAGAATACTTACTGTTGTATGGGCTGAAAGGGCTAACGGCTTCTTGCTATTGAAGCACCATCAGACAACAAAACATTGTCAGAGCAAGGAGAGCGATTTGTTTCATCTGTCCTCTCAGCTCGCAGCCATTCATCATACAGAATAGGCTGAATGTATTTTCAATAACACGGAACTGGACTGCCACAACAGCACACAAGTGTATAGTCTTTTATGTGTGTTAAATATAAGAAACACAGTATAGCAGCAATGCTGTGTACATGCATAGGCACAGATACACTTTTCCTTTTCAGTATTCGATCACCTTGACGTCGACCTTGCCACCTTTCCCTCCTTTCTCCCACTGTTTCGTTCAGACATAAGGGTTCATGGGGTCAAAACAATTGCACAAGCTGCAAGGCACATGTCGTGGCACTATATAACAATGATGTCAAGTCACAGACCAAGGTAATAGAATAAACTGGAGAGCTGCTAATCACCAGTAATATAACATTAGTGCCCTGTTGAGAGCTGCAAAAACAAACTCTAAACTCCATTTCCTGTAGCTCAAGCTGCACACTGCAGCATTGATGCGTTTTGTTTGCAATGATACAAAATCTTGTGTTTTCCTTCCAGTGTAACCTGGGCTGATCCCTTCTTTCCCAGGCTAATTTCAGAGCCTTTGAGGCAACATGATAGAGGAAATTGTTGTGGGGTAAATAAGTCACATTGCATTAGCGGTGCAGTAATGTGTTTCTAATGACCGTCTAAAATGAGAAATCCTCTCGTATTAAGCTGAAGTAATTAATAATAGAAAAAAAGAAAATGACAATAAACAGTGAAACAACATGCGGTGTTCTCGACTAACAAGCCTGCAATATGAATTCATCCTGATGTTTTCCTATGACAGACATCCTAAAGTACACGCTCCAGATTGCATATTATATGTTCTGCTGACCAAAAAATAACAGTGATCCCAAGTCACTATTATTGATTTTTCTTTTGAACCTTGGGTCCTGCCATAGCATTCAACATATGTTGATGCTACTTTGACATTTGTCAGCTACCTAGACAGTATTGCAGACCAAGTTAACCCTCATGGCAGTGTCCCAATGGCAGTGGCACAGCCTCCAAACTCCCCAGATCCCAATCCAATTTCTGTGGATTGTGCCGGAATAAGCCGGATCCATGGAGACCCCCACCCGGTAACCTGAATGACTCAAAGGATCCTCTGCCAATCTTCCTGTGCCAGACACCACAGGACACCCCCCCCGAGGTCCTGTGTCCATACCCCAATGGATTATAAGTGTTTGGGTGGCACAAGGGAGACCTACATAATTGGCTTAGGTGGTACCTACTTTTTTCATACTTTAATACCTCCCTGACATTTTACTGGGTTATTAATTATTATTGATTCATATTTCAGCAAAGTAAAATGGTTGCTTACTGTTGGGTTACACATTCAGGTTCTGCAGCCCTTACAATCCTTGCAGTCGTGGAGACCCTATAACCAAATGCTTTAAATAGTAAGGTGAAAAGTGGGAAATATGACATCTAGAAAAAATACAAAAGGTTGTGTTTAGTCATGGACAAACATAGTGCAAGGAAAGGAAGCTGCTGTTACTAGCACTGCTGTTTGACACACTGAGGCTTTCCTGGCTGTTAGATTAACTGATTAGATTATTAGATTGAACAGATTATTTTAAATTCAGCTGAATGAAATAGGAAGTTAGTTGCTAGGGATTTCTTACCTTCCTCCATAGATTATTGTTGACTGACCCATTAACACTTGCATTCTTTGGGGAGAAAAAAGGTCCTCTTTATTAAAAGGTCAGATGTACCCAAATGAGGTTTGGCTGACCTTGTTCTGGTCTGTAATCTCTGGCTGTGTGTCGCTGAAAGGCAGTATAAAGAAATTTAAATAAGAATGCAGTTACTTGTGTTTTTTTGTAAGCGCTTTTTTATAGCTCAACAGTTAGTTGAACAGAGATGCTGGGTTTGATGTTGTCTTTGCATGGCTGGGCTTTAGACCTACTGTTTTTTTTTTTTTTTTTTTTTTTTTTTTTTTTTTTTCTTCCCCT
>VUQH01000802.1:21616-45029 GCA_015106775.1 Etroplus canarensis | reverse complement strand
CCCTTCATGCTTCCTTCTGCTGACAAGCTTTATGGAGATGCTGATTTCATTTTCAGCAGGACTTGGCACCTGCCCACACTGCCAAAGGTACCAAAAGCTGGTTCAGTGACCATGGTGTTACTGTGCTTGACTGGCCAGCAAACTCGCCTGACCTGAACCCCATAGAGAATCTATGGGGTGTTGTCGAGAGGAAGATGAGGCACCAGACCCAACAATACAGATGACCTGAAGGCTGCTATCAAAGCAACCTGGGCTTCCATCACACCTGAGCAGTGCCACAGGCTGATTGCCTCCATGCCACGTTGCATTGATGATGCAATAATTCATGCAAAAGCAGGCCCAACCAAGTACTGAGTGCATAGAAATTAACATGCTTTTCAGAAACCTGACATTTCTGTTTAAAATATCTTTTTTTTCATTTATCTTATGTAATATTCAAATTTTCTCAGACACTGAATTTTGGGTTTTCATTATCTGTAATCATCAATATTTCAAGAAATAAAGGCTTGAAATATTTCACTCTATGTGTAATGAATCTATATAATATATGGGTTTCACTTTCTGAAATGAGTGACAAAAAATATTGAACTTTTTCATAATATTCTAATTTTTTGAGATGTGCCTGTATATAGTGTACATGTTACCTATACTGTTATAGGTTTGTTTATAAAACCAATAGCAAATGGGACAAATCTATCAATAAGACACACATGGAAAAAGGGCATGGGGTAAATACTTAGGGTGGGACAGACAATCACAAAGAAGAAAAACAGACAAGAGAAGACACAGTACAGATGGAAACACTCAGGGAATTAGTGTGAAGGCAGAGACAGGAAATCAAGGCATAGGTGGACACATAAGGAAGAACAACTACCAAAGTAAAACAGAAAAACAAGGCAGGGAAGCACTGAAGCCAAGAAAATAAGACTATTTGAAACAAGGAATGATCGCGATCCACTCCTAGAGGACAGTAAGCAGTGAAATCATCCACTGAATTTTTATATTAGGAAATAAGCTGATCTAAAAATGCATACATCCTTTTACTTCACATAGACGTAATATTTTGTAACTAAAGGAGCCAGAAGACCTAATTAGCTGCTGGGGGAAAAAAAAGTGAAGGTGAAAAATGAAGGTCCTTTAAGTTAGCTTTTTTGTTATGACATCAAATGTTTTGCCACTTTTTTCTCTCAGTAGCATTTCTGTAGTGACACAGATTAAACAATACTGTTGTGCAAAAGAAACTATAAATACGTTTGTATTTGAGATATAATCCCCAAAGTCATGACTGTTAAACTTTAACTGCACAAAATAGATCGTTATAACAATTTAAGAGAAATTTCTCTTCATTTTATATTACAGAAAACAAATTGAGCATTATGGCTACAGTTTGTGCAAAATGTCCACACATCATGATTGGCAATATAAAGAGTGTGGTAAGACCAGCCAGACATTTGGAATTACAGTCTCCTATGTTCATTAAAGGACATGTTACTTTTAGGCGTGACTATTGTAATACACGATTATCAGGTTGTTCTACAATCTCCCTGAAAAGCCTTTACTTGATCCAAAATGCTGCAGCGATAGTATTAACAGGTACTAGAAAGAGAAATCATATTTCCCCTGTACTGACTTTTCTTCATGGACTCCCTGTTAAAAGTAGAATTGAATTTAAAATCCTTCTCCTCATATACAAAGTATTAAATAACCATGGCCCAACCAATCTTAAAGACTTCATAGTACCATATTTTACCAGTAGAGTACTTTGTTCTCAGAATACAGGCCTAATTGTGGTTCCTGAAGTTTCTAAAAGTAGAATGGGGGGCAGAGCCTTCAGCTATCAGGGACCTCTCCTCTGAAACCAGCTCCCACTTCGGATTTGGGAAACAGACACTCCCTCTACGTTTAAGCTAAGGCTTCTAACTTTCCTTTTTGATAAAGCTTAGTTAGGACTGGATCAGGTGACCCTGAACCCTTTCTTAGTTATGCTGCTATAGGCTCAAGCTGCTGGGGGACTTTCCATGATGAACTGAGCATTTATTCTCCACCCACCTCTTTTCAGTCCCCATGCATTCATTTGCCACTACTGCATGCCATTATATTTTGTCTTCTTTCGCCTGTGGACTGTGTTGTCCTTGTCTCTCTCGTTCTCCTCTTCTCTTTCCCCTCACCTCCCAACCTGCCAAGGCAAATGGCTGCCCCTTAAGGAGCTTGGTTTGGTTAGAGGCCTCTTCCTGTTAGAAGGGAGTTCTTCCTTTCCACAATCACCAAATGCTTGCTCAAAGTGTAATGGTTCTTAAACCTTGGGGCAGCCCCTCAAATGGGGTGCTGAGCCACTGCAGGTGGGGATCATACAAAAATGCACCTTCAGCCTCTCCTTTGTATTTTCCTCAAAGGGTCACCAAAGTGGAATAAACCACATCAATATGGTTTTACACCATTTCCTGATGCAATCCTCCATGGTGAGAGGGGCTTTTGTCCCTACCCCCACCTACACTACTTGGAAGCTCAAGTGACCCTCCAGGTGAAAAATATGGCTTTTTTTTTTTTTTTTTAGAAAAAAGAAATAAACATGAATTTGGTGATGGTATTTCATCACTGATATGCATCTTTAAGTAAAATTCAACTTAGATCATTTTTTAATGTTAATGATTGATTAAGTACACTGACTTTTTTCCCAAGATGGCAGCAGTATGTTTTTAACCTGTCTGTATGTCCCTTTAATGTGTTCGTATTATGATTGTTGTTAGTGTTAGTTGTTCTCTAAAACATTTATTTCTTGTTGTGTATGCTAGTTGTTTATGTCTCTTTGTAATTTATGCATTTGTAACCTTGTTGTTGTGCGGCCTTTTTGGCCCGGTCACTCTTGGAAAAGAGATTTTTAATCTCAATGAGGCTTTTAGCTGGTTTAATTCAATTCAATTCAAAAACTTTATTTGTCCCCTAGGGGAAATTCAAGGCACAGAGGGCAGTTTACACAGAGTAACATAACGAGAGATAAGTCAGTATTTACACAGTAATAAAAAAATAAAATAAAATAAGGATACAAATCTAAGTGATGAAATGAGGTAAAAATATTGGCAATGTATGGTATGACAATGAATGAGAAAAACTGCATATGACAGAAATGCGTTGCTGACGCTTGAAAAACATTAAACAGTATTTTGTACAGTATGTACAGTATAATATTAACAGTATTTACATGTTATAAATAAAGGATATATATAAATTATGGGGTGTGGGGGTGTATGGGTTTTCCCTGTCTAATGCTTTACATTGCACCTTATGGTGACTTTTATTTTAAATATGCGCTATATATATATATATATATATATATATATATATATATATATATATATATATATATATATATAAACCGTAATTTATTCATTTGGTTTAAATTATTTCTAGTATAGGTAGTTTATGAACACTGATTTCAATTCATGATGAGCAAATTAGGGTTTTTTTTTCCACAGCAGCAGAGGAGTTAGGACAGATATCGTTTCATAATACCATAATCACTAAACAAAGCATTTACTGACCTGTCCTGTTGCCAAACAAAATATCATCGTTAGGCTGCAACATCTAAGAAAGAAAGAAAGAAAAAAAAGTGGGCTGCATTGTATTGTCACACTGACTGCTTACTTTGCATAAAACCTAATGATTTGTCGCCACCAAGAGAAATTTCTCTGCTAGCATTGCACCCACTTTGCCTCTAGTGGGGGATCAGAAATGACCCTGTGTGATTATGATGGATGTTAAACCCGTCTGAACGCAGGTCCAAACACTGTCTTCATCGGGCGTATAAATTTCGAGAATACCGAGACATGGCGCGTCGAGCGTGCGTGGGGGCAACCCCCGTCTCAGCCTCCATCTGATGGCAGCATCAGGCAGTCCCGTGAAACATTTGCGTGGGAGTTCCCTCCACCGCCATGTCGGGAAAGTGCACCTCTCTCTCTCTCTCTCTCTCTCTCTCTTCGCGCATCCTCCCCCACATTAACAGCTTAGGACAGCAGAAGCGGTTCCTACAGCATCCAGCATCCATCCCTGCCTGGGGAGCAGCAGTCCTACCCGGCGCAGCACCGACGCACGGAGGGGGCGCACCATCTAAGTGATGCCACAGCATCAGTCGCATTTCGACAAGAAATATTGAGCGTATCCTAAAGGAGGAGAAACAAAAAAAAGCTTCAGCCTCGAAGACAGCAACTGCCCATGAAGATGTCTAACGCTGACATCGTCTTAAACACCGCCGATCGGGTGGTGAAATGTAAGTTAGCCTACATTTTCCGTGCGGTTACGGCTGTATTACATAACAATCTCAAGTGTTTAGCTCTTTGCGGATACGGCGGAACGGGGACTTCGTTAACGCGTCGGGCATTAACGGTGAAAATGCGGCCGTCAAGTTGTGTCCACGGTGATGGTAGTGGGCAACTGAAGCTTTGATGTTGATAAACAATCCGGGTTTCTGTGCTGCACAGCGCCCACGAAGAGTGAGGCACAGCAGTAGCAGCAGTGTGCTGGGAGATATGAAGTATGATAGATTTTTATATGTACCTGCTGGTTTGTGTTTAAGCGCATCTGTCGTGGTTTTGCAGTATGTTGGATTTCGCTCATGGGGGGGGGGGCAGCTGAATTGGCGAGCTTGTGGTAGAAGCTGGAGCAGTGATGCAGCAGGATTTCATGAGCTTTGACAGGGCCAGCAAAAAGAGGAAGAGGGAATGAAATGGATATTTATTGGGTTTTATTTTACCAGGAGTGATTCATGTTTTAATTTGATTAGAAGGGGATAAGGAATTCCAAAAGCTGAATCAGTAGATGGATCAATGGAGGATGATGGAAGTGCTCACAGTTGTCATAACTCACTCAGCCCTGCTCATTTTTCTTACCATAGATCAGCCAACAGTCAGCACTGAATGTGTATCCACATTCAGTATATTACCATAATGGTCAAGCAGCTCAGTCAGCATTAACAACTTTGTCCTTTAGGCTCCAGAGTTGTAAAAGCACAGAGTAATCTGCACTTGCATGGCAGTGACTGCAGGCACACTAATGTACTGTACATATGAGCAGTTACAAACAAGTTTTAGACTATCATTAATAAGTTGGATAGGTCTGGACTTAAGAATCCACCTGTGTTTTCAGAAAATCATCCAGGTCCTTCCCGAGCTGTCTTAACCACATTTTTTTCTGGCCTTATGTCAAGTGGAGCCCTTCATCAGTGTGAGCTAAGAAACCAGCAACATCTGAATTGCTTCCTTATAGTTGAACATACTGCTCACACATTTCACTATTCTGCTGATGTAGTTTTCCCTTTTTGTAGGACATTCTATCAAAATAGTGCAATGAATTGCTGCGCTGTTTGTTCTTTGTCCACGATAGGAGGAAAAAGTTAGTTTTAATTTACAATGTTAAAAGCTGAAAAGTGGAGCAAGATTTTAAAGCCATGACAAAACTATTGTGGTTATTTCCTGGCAAGGCTTTATTGACATCCAGGAACTCAAAAATATGTCAAACAGAAGGTTTATATCAGCAAATGCAACACAGCCAAGAATTATGACTCAGTTTTCTGTTTTTGTAACATGGTCATGTAACACTTAGGATTTAGGAGTTTAAAAGCATGCATTTGTTTCATTTTCATGACTCACTTGGCCCGAGGCTGTGTACTCTGGAAACCTTTTTAAATAGCCTCACCTATGATTTCAAATACAAATTAATTTGACCTTTTAGCATTGAGAACAAATTATTATTTTTTCAAATCCTCATTCTTCTTGCTCTGAATTGTGAGATGCTCTAAAAGTTTGTTATTGCTTGGCAGACGGATGTTTCTTTTGTTGCTTTTATCTGCGCTCCTGTTCTTGTATTCTGCTTTGAAAAAAGTGAAAGCCATTTTTTCAAATCCCCAAAAGACTGAAAATTGAAAGAAAAAAATAAAAAGAAGAAACTGACTTATGCATCGATCAGGTGATCAAAGGAAGCTATTAAGACAGTGGCAATTCTGGTCCAGAAGACTGACGTTTCCGGCTGTTTTTGTGTGTGGTGCTTGTGGCGAACTAGCAAGCACTGACACTACAAACTACTTCAAGCTATTTTTATCCCTGCTGTGTACATAGCTCCAACTTATACCACAGCAAGTTTCTCACTGGTTCTCTTTTTGGCTTACATATTTTAACCTGAGAGAGCATATTTGAAGAGATACAGTAACAGTAACTGCTGGCCTGTGCAGTTTGTACAGTATTGTAACCACTGTGCTGTTATTTCAGAGATGATGCCTTTAGTGCAGGTGCGCAATTTATTTCACCCTGATATGTCAGCATAAAACTTTGTGACATTCACATCTTCCTTCAGTAACAACATAATTATTTATATTGACATTACTAATTTATTAATTGCCATGATGCAGCAGTAGTTAGGTTTGATAGAATAGCTTAGCTCTCACAGCGTCTAAATAGAAACAGTAGTCAGGCAGTACATACAGTAATATAGTGCATTATACAAAGAAGTCTATAACAGGTGGAGTGCAGAGGACATGCATAATAAAGAAGACTTGTGGTATTATGTTAAAAACTTTAAGTTGTTAATCAGACCTCTTTTAAATGCAGTGTCTGTTAATTCTGTGAAGTCATCCTACCCTTCCCAAGAGAAGCCAGGGTTACTCTTTTAACAAGCAACATAAACCTGCTGTGCACTTATTATTTCAACAATGCAGAGTGGAAACTCTTCTTAGGAGAAAATGTTTTAGCTTCATACAGAGGTTTCTTCAATGTGAGCTTAGAATTTGACCACTGTATAAGCATTTTCATCACTGTATCTATGTGAACCTCCAATGCAAATTGCAGTTTTCTGTGGCGCTACTGGCTGTACTCCAACAGTCAGCTGCTGCTGCTGTTGCCCGGCAACGTACAGTATTTCATAGTTCAACTCTGCTCGGGTGCTGAGCAGAAGTCAGCTTTTCATCCCTTCACTGTACATCTATATCAGGGTGCTTGCATGTCTGTGTCAACATATGTGTGTGTCTTTAAAACGTTGTGTTCAGGATTATCTGGGAAGAATCTGCATTGGGTTTTTCTGTTAGTGGGCAAAAAAAGTGTAATGTCCCTTTTAAAGTATCCACAGGAGGCTCACTTCAGCTCATTTTACTGTCAAATTGTGCTGGTAGTTTGGAGTTTAAAACGAAACAAAAACAGTTCCCGAGTGATCTCAGCTCCTGCTTCGCATTTACCTTTTTACAGTTATGTAAGGTACATAATAGCACCTACGCCAGTGAATTTCAATACAAGTTATATTTTTAGTCTTTTCCATCTCTTATGCTACACTGACTTCTGGTAATTGTCAGTTTTAAATGGTCAGTTATTCCCCAAATTAAAATGACACCTTTTTCCCCTGGCATTTTTTGCTATTTATCCATCTAAATCAAGGATTGGCAGCCTTTACTGCCAAAAGAGCCGTTTTTAAGCAGAAAAATCTATATGGACATATTTAAGCCTTCCAGTGACACAGCCTTTTAAGTATAACATATGCAATCAACATTACTAATCAGTGTAAATAATGAAAATCTTTACCACATAACACTGCTCAGTGGACTTTTTATGATTATTTAGTACTTGAACTTTGCATTTTCATTTGCTAAAGGCGCCTTTGACTGCTCCCTTGTATTTTCCCCAAGGGGTCACCACAGCAAATTGATCCGCATAAGTAATCTGGCAGAGGTTTTACACCAGATGCCCTTCCTGACACAGTCCTCCATGGTGGGGAGGGGCTTGTGTCCACACCTGGAATCAAGCCAGTGGTCTTTCACTTAATAAGGCATATGTGTAAACCACCACACTGCAGAGACACTTACATTTCTATTTGCTGCAATTATGAAATTGTGACACCAAAAAAAAATATAATTTTAATGTTTTAATTATTATTATTATCCAGTGTCCGCAGTAGCGTAGCGGTTTGCGCATTCACCTTTGAAGCAAAAGGCCCCTGGTTTGATTCCAGGTGGGGACACAAGCCCCCCTCACCATGGAGGGTTGTGTCAGGAAGGGCATCCTGCATAAAACCTCTGCCAAATGATCAGTGCAGATTAATCTGCTGTGGCGACCCCTTGGTAGAGAATACAAGGGAGCAGCCAAAAGGTACAATTACTTTTATTATCCATAAAACTGAACAATTGGGAAGCAGATGGAAAAAAAATCTTGTACCGGTATAGGCTGATTACGAAATGGTTGCTATTAAGCTCCACAGTCACTGAGTCCCACCTGTGTTTCTGCAAATTAAAGTAAAATAGTCTATTTGATAATAAATAAAACATATAGCAGCATAATAACAAAAGCAATAAAAGGAAGTTTCAGTTTAAGTTAGCTCTAAAGTCCAGCCCCAGATAAGTCAGCAGCATTGGCAGTGTTAGCAAAATGAAATGTCTATTGCATTGGTAAGTTTTCTGTTTTACTCCATAAACTTTCTTATTTGTGATTTAGCCTGTAGCTAGGGTTACTCAGGACTAGCCATTTATGGGTTCCCCATTATTGAAATTCAGCAAAATAAAGAGGATAAGGCATGAGATGACAGACACACACTTCATAGTTAATGAAATATTGAAACTTTTTAAATTTGGAAAATGTAAAGAAACACATTAAGCAATGACAAATAAAAATTAAAATATTGAAAAGCAACCATTTTTCATTTTCATGTTTTATTAATCTAGTTTTTTTTTTGGTTGTTTGTTTGTTTTGTCAAAGCCACAGGGAGCCTTTGGAGATGGGCAAAATCTAATCTCGATAGTTTTGGTATGAAATCCACAGTTTTGCAAATCTCGTCTTAGAAATATGTGCTTTCTCTTGAATATAATGGAACTGAATGTAGCTCACCTGTTGGTGCCTAAAACACTTCCAACAGACAATTGGTCCATTGCATGGACAGTAGTAGGTATCTGAAAGGTACTACCTTTAGTGGCTCAACTCATTAGGTGAAAAATGGCTTCTCCGTACAAGGCCGGTCTTTTTGTGAGCTTAAATGTTTGGGCTGACTTCATGTGTACATAGCCATAACTTGCAGCAATCCAATTCATTTAAGGGCAGCTTTTGAAAATTACATGCCAAGTTTGTTGCAGTCGACTAATAAACACAGTTGACCCATGTCCTACCACTGAGCTAGCTAACATTACAGCTCAGCCGATGGGGATGGCAATAATGTTTAAATCCTCTTACACTGTCATGAGTGCAAGCCTCTCATTATGGGTAGATCTTTGTTTCTGCACACTGATGTAATTGCTGGCTGTATTTTGGTAGAAAGGAAATAGTTTGTTTATGAAATTGTTCATATTGAGGTTTGTGGATTTTTTTTAAGTAATTGTGAATTTAGTTTTGCAACAAGGCATTGTTTCTGAGTTTTTCAGTTGTAATTTGGGCTGCTCAAGACAAGTGCCATTTAGTTCCAATATATTCAAGAGATGCAGACATTTCTACAGCCGTTATCTTCAAAACTGGTAAACTCACACAAAAACAATATAGACGGATAAATATATAACACTACAAGCCTTTTAAGATAATTTTCAGTCACTGTCCGTAAAACCCATGGACTCATTCACTTCCTCTCCATTCTGACTGTGCTCAGTTTGTACTTGCTGGTAAAGTGTCAAAGTACACATTGCCATCACAGATACACACTGCGCACTGTGAAAAAATCTTAGTCCCATTAAAAACAGTCGCTTGGGCTTGCCTCATTATCCCAGGAGCAGCGACTTTGAGATTCCTCTAGTCAAGCATTCATTATTGAAGAGCATGTTGATCATGTTCAGTTTAAGCCTGAGATTTGAGACTCTTCCTTTGTCTTTTCTTCATTTGGCTCCGTTGAGTTGCCCTGTTTGCTATGCACTGCACAAAACTGGCAGGCTTAATGAGTGTATGTACTACTTCTGACGTTTTATGTTATGTGTACATATTTGAGTGTATGTGTGCTTGAATATAGCTTCCTGATTTAGTTTTCTTTTCCATGTTAATTATTTACAGCTTATACACTGAGGAAGAGTTTTCCATGTTAAATTTGATGACTGTAGTTTAACATAAATACCTGAGTCCTGAAAGTTCAACACCAGATCTAATAAATAACCTTCACTGCCACTAAAGTAATGAGCTGTGGTTGGATTTCACAGTTTCACAGGCTGTCTGTTGGGGAGGTAACTGATGCATTTAAATGGCCAAAGGCTTTAGCAATCCAGGCAGTGTGCTGGATAAGTATACCCACATAAATGTCAGTTATTCTAATAGATAGATAGGTAGATATTGTATTGGTCAACATATACATCAATGCTGATAAAACTGTGATGATCCAATATCAGCTGATAATACTGACTGACAGATACAGTTAGGTCCATAAGTTTTCAATGACAATGACATTTTTTTCTAGTTTTGCCTTTGTACACCACTAGAGTAGGTTTTAAATCAGCCAAAATTATTTAACAAATGCAGCCACTTTTATACATAATCCCTCATTTTTACAATGGCTAAAAAAGTAATGGGACAAACTAACACAATGTGAAATATAAGGATTGTTTTTGATGCTTGGTTCAAAATCCTTTGCAGTCAGTGACTAAGGTCTAGAACCCATGGACATCGCCAAATGCTGTTTCCTCCCTTCGAGAAGTTCTTCTGGGACTTTATTGCAGCTGCCTTCAATTGTTGCTTATTCATGTGTCTCTGCCTTCAGTTTTGTTTTTGTTTGTTTTGTCAGTGACTGAAAAGCATGCTCTGTTTGGTTGAGATCAGGTGATTGACTTGGCTGTTAAGGAATATCCCATATCTTTGCCTTGAGAAAATCTTGAGTTGTTTTTTCAGTATGTTTCAGGTCATTATCCATATGCTCTGCTAAGTGCAGGGTGGTCAGTTTTGCAGCATTTGGCTGAATTTGAGCAGAGAGTATAGTCCTGTACACTTCCGAATTCACCCTGCTACTCAACAGTCACATCATCAATAAACACCACTAACCCATTTCCACTTGCAGCCATATATGCCCATGCCATAACATTGCCTCCGCCATGTTTGACAGAGGATGTAGTACGCTTTGGATCATAAGCTGGTCCTTTCCTTGTGCGTACTTTTCCCGTCATTCAAATCAATCTTGATTTCATCTGTCCAAATAATTTTTTTTTCCAGAGTTGTGCAGACTCTTTTAGATGTTTTCTGGCAAAAAATGAATCTGGCCTTCCTGTTCTTGAGTGAAACCAGTGGTTTGCACCTCTTTGTAAACCCTCTGTATTTACATTCATGAAGGTGTCTCTTGATTGTGGACCTTAACGATATACCTATCTCCTTGAGAGTGTCATTGGCTTGGTTCTCTTAACCAAGTAAATAATTCTGTGATCATCCACTTTAGTTGTTTTCTGTGGTCTTTTAGGTCTTTTAGTGTTGCTTAGCAGGCCAGTCCATTCCTTCTTTTGTCTCAGAATAACAGGGAAACAGACCTCACCTGGTCATAAAACTGCTGGTCAGTCAATTGTCCCTCTACTTTTGAGTCTTTGAAAAAATGGGGATATGTATAAAAATGGCTGTAATTCTTAAACAGTTAATGCAATTCTTTTGTGAAAACCCTTAAAATTCTGCACTTATTTGATTTAAAATCCATTGTGGTGGTATACAGAGAGAAATTTATAAAAAAAAAAAATATCATTGTCCTAAAAAGAACCTGACTTTAAACAGGTTAGGTTTTATTGGTGACACATAAGAATATAAGAAAATCCAACACTTGAAAAACATGTGTGAATGAGAGTGAGGCAGGTGGAATGGTGAAGATGCAAGTAGTGAACATGGATGAGTATGAATCCCTGGAGTCAACCATCCAAAGCAATGGACAGTTCACAAGAGAGGTGAAGAAGAGACTGCAGGCTGGGTGGAGTGGATGGAGACAGGTGTTGGGGTGCTTTGTGACAGAAGGATGGCAGCAAGCGTTAAAGAGAAGGTTTAAAAGACATTATTGAGCCCTGATGTATGTTTTGGTGTCGATGGCACTGACAAGACAGGAAGCAGAGCTGCGGGTGATGGAATTGAAGATGCTGCGATTTTCGGTGGGAGTGACTAGGATGTACAGGATTAGAAATGAGTACATTAGAGGGACAGCTCAGGTTGAGCAGTTTAGAGAGAAAGTCAGAGAGGCAAGGCTCAGATGGTTTGGACATGTTCAGTGGAGGGATAGTGGATATATTGGCGAAAAGGGTATTAAAGATGGAGCTGCCAGTCAGGAGGAAAACTAGGAAGACCACAGGGAAGGTACATGGATGTAATGAAGGAGGACATGAAGAGGGTTGGTGTGATCTTATATAATCCCAGTTTTAAGTAACTTCAGATAGATTTCATTCTCATACTATATTCTTTCTATATTAAGGAAAAATTACGTTCTTAAGAACGATCTTCATGGCAAAGTACAAAGTAATGTCAACAAAAATGGAATGAAGCAGCTGCACAATATGGCTTGCAGGCAGAACATGGTTGAAGTATTCTCTGACAAGATTGTTGCATGAATTCCTTCATGTATCATTCCTGAGTTCTGTTTACCATAATAATGCACCACACTGGCAACAAAAAAGAAAAAGATTTGTTCTGTTATTTGTTCCAGCAGCAGCTATAGTCACTCCCATGCTTAAATGTCATCGTGTTCTTATGTTTTGTCCTCAGCTGTCCCCTTCCCCTTGAGCCACCGCCTTACAATGAAGGAAGTTTTTGACTGTGAAGGGAAACCCCGTGTGGATCTCTTGAAGGCCCATCTCACCAAGGAAGGTCGTGTGGAGGAAGCTGTGGCGCTTCGAATCATCAATGAGGGAGCAGCTATCCTCCGTCAGGAGAAAACTATATTAGACATCGAGGCACCAGTTACAGGTATCAAACCTTTTTGAGACATTTACCTGACACTTAGTCAAACTGCTGCATGTTGCACCTGGAACTTAAAACTATTCAATATTCAGATTAAAGATGGAGATCTGTTTTATAGCTGGCATTTTGATTCACCACCGCAGGAAAAGAACAGGCAAAACACACGTTTTTATTGTCGGCCCTGTTCTGAGTGTTGCAATGACCCAACCCGCGTAATACCCAGGAGCTAGCTCACTTAAGTAGAACACAATCATTTTTTATTTAATTCAGTTTTTTATGCCAATGTAAAATGTTTGCTCAGATATAATATTTCATGGGGCTAGAATTTGATTATACATACGAAAGACATATACTGGTTTTATATCCGTAATGTTAGAAAGCTAGACTGTCTGCTCTGTCTTGCCTTAATCGGACAGTTGATATTTGAGACAGACAGGAAGCAAATGTCATAATAACTTTGCACTTTCACTTTAAAGAGATATGTTTTTCTTTTAGTATCTGGTGTTTACACCCATCATTTAGTCTATGACTGAAAGTTTTCAATTTTTAATTGTTTAGATAAGTTTAAAATATGTATGATAAATTATTTAAATCCAAGGAAGTAATCAGAATTATTAAGAAAAAGCCATGGGATTTAATATGTTGATTTTGTTTCTTTTTTCACATATCAGCTTATTTGTGATCTGGAACATCTTAAGCGGGGGGAATAGTTCAAATGGAGAGTGTAAAAATGAATCCTATTACAACTGTCTTGAAATACATATTCTCAGCTGCTTCCTTGTATTCTCCCAGGGGTCACCACAGTAGATTAATCTGCACTGATAATTTGGGTTAGGTTTTACACTGTATGCCCTTACTGACACAACCTTCCATGGTAAGAGGGACTTGTGTCCCCACCTGGAATTGAACCAGGGGCCTTTTGCTTGTAAGATAAATGTGTAAACCACTACACTACAGGTACACAACTGTCCTGGAATAGTAAAGAATAACCACATAATTGATGAATGATCAGAAAGTTTGAGCTCATTATTATAAGCAGTGAATTGCTTATTGAATTAAAAATTTTCCACATTTAATTTTTAGTTAATCACGCGGTGCTTAACAGCTGTTTGTGAAACAAAGTGAAATGCTTTGAGGAAAAAAAGCAACTCCCAAATTTATCCTTGATGATAAAATCACTAGTAATTCTGTGACAATATACTCGAGCTAACCAAGTTAACCTAGTCTAGTCTAGTTACTGTCTCACATTCTAACGTTTGACTGTTAGCACAAAAGACAGCTGACGTTACTACCCTTAGTTTTAAATATAATTTATACAAATTATCAGGCAGCTTTTAATTCATAATTTGGTCCAAAATTAAGATGTTCGTCAAAGTTAATATAGTGTAATAATGTATGGGGGAACTTTAATGACTGGATTAAATTTCTGCAGCTTTATAATGTTTTTTTAAAGGGAGCAGAGATGACAGCATAAAGCACAAATGATTAATAAAAATAGACAAAAGAGCATTCGTGTGAATACAGCAGGAAACTGTCACTTCCAGGCAGAATCATCATTAGCTTGTAAAATAAGTCATGTAAAATAGTTCAGTGGTACCTCAGAAACACAGTGTCTCACTTCATAAGATCTCACATAAAAGACCACATTTTTGGTCTGCTGTTAAGATGTTTTGTTTAATACAGACTACTGCGATATTTTTTCTTGATCTCATCCTGGCCAGTGAATCTTACTGTTGAATAATAGTAGTATATAAATCAGGGGGTTAAGACATATTTTAGAAGTAGGTAAAGATAATGATAATGTTAAAGCAAATTATGACTTTCTAAAAGCCTGAAGTATCTCCTCATGCAAGCAGATGAAAAAATTCTGAACAACCCCCAGTGTGTCCTAGTTATGCTCTAAAAAATAACATGCCTCAACCAGACACAA
Organism: Etroplus canarensis; assembly: GCA_015106775.1. Lineage (NCBI taxonomy): Eukaryota > Metazoa > Chordata > Actinopteri > Cichliformes > Cichlidae > Etroplus > Etroplus canarensis. The sequence goes on along the minus strand of VUQH01000802.1, from coordinate 30,254 downwards.
AGTATCTTGTGTACTCAACCATAGTTTCCCATCAAGAAAATTTATCTAAGAGTCTTCTTGTTTTTGCATCACTTATTTAGCCAAATTTTGCCTTAATAAACATGTGGATACAAATACACTTAAAATTAAAAGCCTTAATTTTGCTTCCTTTGCTGTGTGAAATGTTGTGGCCTATTGTGTTTAGCTGCATTTAACATGAACTTTATATCCTTTTGCCAATATGATAAGAGTTATTTTGGGGCTCCCATTGGGTACTGCTTACCACACATACCATATAATTACACCACCCACTTCTTCAGCTCTCAACCTTTATTGCAAGTCATCTCTCTAACTTTCTCTGTTTCCTGTCTGTATCACTCTTTCTGTTAAAATAGCAAAACAAAAGACCTTTTTTCACAGAAGCCGTTTTGACATGACAAAGAAGGTAAGCACAGGTGTTACTAATCACATTAGGTATACATAAATACGTTTTGTGCCTCAATAGAACATGTTATTAGAAACACCTGTGTTTACCTGCCTTTTCATGTACAAATGGATCAAGTGTAAAAGACCAATAACTACTGAAAAAATAATTAGTTCATATAGAAAACCATGTTCACATTTTTCAGAGTAATGTGTTGAAAAATACTGCATTGATGCTGGCTCTGAAAGTTTGACATCATTGTGGCAAAAAGGCTAGCTGTCCTAAAGGGTGTATCAGCTGGGAACACAAATCCCTCCCATAATGGGAGGGTTATGTCAAGAAGGGCATCCAGATTAAAATTTGTGCCATATTAACTCTGTGGATTAATCTGCTGTGGCGAAGTACCAGGGAAAAAACTGCAGGTGCTCTGTTCAGTCACTTCTAATAAGACTGAATGACACCCAGCTGTAAAGTTATAGCACTAGAAAATGCGTGGATCACATTATATTTGTGTGTATTCAGTTGGGGATGGAGAAAATGTATAAATGCTTTTATGCTCAGTCTCAGTCTGTCTCTTTTACACTATAGAAATTGCACGTTCTAGAATGCAAATTAGAAAATTGATCAGTTACATTTGTGGGCTATTTATCATCAATTATACCTACCAATTTCACTTTAGTCTGGTAAAAAAAAACTAAAGGGATTTCCGTGTTGCCCTTGTTATGCTGTGGGAGTGTCAGACATGAACATGCTGAGAAACCAGTAACTTTAAAAAGTATCAAATGTTTCAGAACTTGAATGTGCAGCTGTCATGTTAGAAATAAACAGCACCACAGAGAGCGCAGAGTGGTAAAATAAATATAACTCAAGATCATATTCTTTTTTCTGCTCTGTATGCTTGTGATGATCTTTAATTCACAAGATTAGTGATGTTCTGCAGCATTACACTCTTGCCGTATTTTCCTTCATTTTCCTGTTGTATTTTTATGCTCTTTATAGATTTTTAGCACCGGGTCAGGTGATAATGTACCTGATTAGAGTAGGCGGTGCTCAGTCGGTCCATTTTGTGTGGAACATGAGTCAAATGTCATGTCAAATGTGCCCAGAGCCTGAAGCATAACACCTTACTGTAGTTAACAAAGAAAGTTGATAATCACTCCCGTGATACCTGTTATTTCTGACTGGAGTTTTAAGGTTTTGTCAAGCCGGCTAAAACAAAGAAGGCCGGGGTATGCTGAACGTTCTTTGTAGTATACCCCTCTGGTAATGGTTTTACTGCGTAATATGTAGCTACAATATCACTTCAGCTGGGGACCATTGTTTCCTTTTTGCCAAATAAAGGCGTTTAACACAAAAGTAATAACATCATAAAATAGAGGGATATGCCTTGGTATTCTGATCACCAAGACAACAGGCTAAGTATAGAAATGTCCATACTAATGTATAGAAATGGATAGCTAATGTAGCTGAGTATTCAAACTCAGCATTAGCATTTTGTTCAGGTCATTCTTTTCCATAATCTTGACATCCATGCAAAAACTATGGGTATCTGACTTTAGTGCATTATAAGGCTAAACTCTTTTGTTCATTTGATGTTGGCATCTATATTAAATATACATTCATATATTTACATGTAATTATGCATTTAAATAGCTTCATATCAGCATAGTGCCATCCAAGGTGACAAATCAATGAAATGTGCATTAACTTCAGGAGAAGTCCTCATGTCGACTTGCATTAGCAAAATGCAGGCTTTGTGTATTAAGTATGAAATATGTATGACAAGCTGAGTATTGTGTCTGCACATTTGTTTTGTATCTGCGTGAGCACTAGTGGTGTTTGACTGTCTCTGCAGCTGTTTATGTGTCTGAATCTTTACTTGCATGCATGTTTTACGGGCGTTTGTGTATGCACTTGCATGTATGTGCGCATGTGTGCTTTTGATTGCTTTAGTCACACAAGCAGTCTCCCACTCACATTGCTCTAAGCTTTGAGTGGGCGAAGGCCACTGTGGAGCTGATAGGGGAGACGGAAAAGCGAGAGGAGATGGAGGATGAGTAGGAGAGAAGGAGACAGAGAAAGATGATGATGAAAAATTGAAGGCAGTGAGGAAATGAGATGTAGGTTTGCACTCCAGTGCCACAGTGTTCACTACGAAAAAGTATATATCTCCCTGGGGGCTTGAGATTTTTCTAACTCTGAGAGGCGTGAATTTCTCATTTCTCAGAAGCAGCGGCCTTTCAGCCAAAGACCGTAGAAATATCTCAATACGATGACACCTAAGGAGAGGAGAATTTATAACGTTACATTTTCAAATCCTGATCCAGGTGTACTAATATTATTTTCATAACAGCTCTGTTGACAGTTAAAGGCCATGTTTTTTCTTCAGCGAATGACGAACACTTCCACTGACACTGTGAACATTCCATGTTCTGCATGGAAAGAGAGACAAAAACGATACGTAGTAGATACATAGTAGAGAGCTGATAAAGAAATGTGTAAATGACAGTAGGTGAAACCTTGCGTGCAACACACTCATTTTTCTACTTACAGGATAGATAATTATTGTTTTTATGCTACATTACATCTATATTTTACGGTACACAATAGTGGATTATTAATGAGAGCCCATTAAAAATTGTAAGTTTACAACCCTAACTGTAGCAAAAAGTATTACAACAAACACAAGTAATTTTTATCAAATACAAGTGATCACTATAGTCAAAATACCGCTGTTAACACAAACTGCTGCAACTCCATACATTTACACCACCTGGCTGCCTGCCTGTCTAGGTATTTATACAGCTAACCTGCGTGCAGAAAATGAAGATGCACACCTCTGGTACAAAGTGTACTACTCTGTACTGCCATGAGCTCCTGTCACAATAGTCTCTACTGTCTCTCGTCTTCTGTCTTCAATCTTTCAGAACCAATAAATATCAAAAGTGGATCTCCTGCTCATCTTACAAATCCAGGCGGTACATATCTACACAAACTCACACTTCATCACTGTCGTGTGAAAAGAAAACAGTGATAAAGTGAGAAGTATCTCCAGAGGAAGAAAAATCCTTGATGTTTTGTTTTGTGACAGTACTTTAATGACTGCAAATGGTTTTAGAGGCTACAGTAGGTTTGATAGTTTTATCTGCTTTAATGACTGCTACTTGAGAAAATGACTGAAATGATAACACAGTGCATATTTTTCCCATCACGCATGTGAAAAAGATGGATGCGCGCACACACATACAAAGAACAGAAAAAGATATTCAATAGGATTTTTTTCGATTTCATAACATCTGCCGCTCTTTCAATGTTTTTCAGTCTGTGGAGACATCCATGGGCAATTCTTTGATCTTATGAAGCTGTTTGAAGTGGGAGGATCACCAGCCACTACACGGTACCTGTTCCTTGGTGACTACGTTGACCGTGGCTATTTCAGTATTGAGGTAAAACCAAGAGAATATCATTAGAAATGTCAGAGGAGTTCAAATGCAGAAAAGCTTCACATATTCGCTATACCAAAAGTAACACTTTGTGTTTGCTTCAACAGTGTGTTTTATACCTTTGGTCGCTGAAAATCCTCTATCCAAAGACACTATTTTTACTTCGTGGAAATCATGAATGTAGACATTTGACAGAATATTTCACCTTCAAACAAGAATGTGAGTACCTCCTAGTGTTCAATATATTGTTTTCATGTCTTCTTTCTTTGTCTTGCTAATGTCATATATAGCCTGGAGTAATGCACCTGTTTGTTGGCTGTCATGTTTATACTTTATAAAAGCACAAAAGGGAACGGAATTGCCAGTGAACAACAGAAAATGAACAGTTGATAGTAGAACACATGCATGCACAGTAAACATACAGTAAAGGCACACAAATGCACAAGGTAAACAACAGGAAAATTACAATTAAAAGAAGTAAATGGATCCCCTGCAGGAGAGTGCTCAAATTAGATTAAACCAAATAATTAATACTTCAAAAGCAGCTCACTGAAACAAACCAGCATGTTACAGCTGACAATACTGATGCAGCTGATTAAATTATGTCTTCTGCTAGGTAAAATCAAGTACTCAGAGCAGGTGTATGACTCATGTATGGATGCGTTTGACTGCCTTCCCCTGGCTGCACTCATGAACCAACAGTTTCTGTGTGTTCATGGTGGACTCTCACCTGAAATTCACACCTTAGATGACATTAAAAAGGTAACAACCCACTGATGCCTCAGCACTAGCATATACTGCTTTACTTTGTTTGTGTGTAGCTAAAATCAGTTTCTGAATCCATATGTTCAGTTGGATCGGTTCAAGGAGCCGCCAGCTTTTGGGCCCATGTGTGACCTGCTGTGGTCTGACCCCCTTGAAGATTTTGGCAATGAGAAAACCCAGGAATATTTCAGCCACAACACAGTGCGAGGCTGCTCCTACTTCTACAGGTGAGCTTTTTACTTTTGCTATCTGCAGCAACTTCAGGTTAGAGTTATTGGTGTCCATTCCGACACCAATCTTAGTGGCGGGAACTTAATTCATTGCTTCACTTTTTCTTCCTTGCAGCAATCACTTTTAGAGACGTTTTATCTTTCTCTAAGCTTCTATAAAGCAACATAATCCTGAAACAGAGAGCCCTTAAATTTTATGGGTCACTTGAGGGCCTTAGAAGATTTGCAAGTAACCTGCTTCTTTGAATAATGTTTTAATACTTGTTATTTACTTACACCCAACACCATTTAACGCAGGTGAGGTCAGAGCTGAAAAGGTGAAAGCAAAATTAAGATAGATGTCATATATGCTATTTGGAAAATGTGTAAGGAATGCAATACTGCTCTAATTACAGTCAGATCAAACTGATCCTTAATGTGGGGACAGTTGTAGTGATAAGACTATTAACTTTGGCACTTTTTGGCTTCCCTGGAATGAGGAATGAAAGTTAGTAGAAGTAAGACAGGGTACTTGTGCATAAATGAGAGGGAGGCAGGTGGAATGATGAAGATGCAAGTAGAGGTAGTGAAGGTGGATGAGTTTAAATACCTGGGATCAACCATTTAAAGCAAGGGGCAGAGCACAAGAGAGGTGGAGTGGGTAGAGACGAGTGTCAGGGGTGCTTTGTGACAGAAGGATAGCAGCAAGAATTAAAGGGAAGGTTTACAAGACAGTAGTGAGGCCTGCTATAATGTATGGTCTGGAGACGGTAGTACTGACGAAAAGTCAGGAGGCAGAGCTGGAGGAAGAATTGAAAATGTTGAGATTTTCACTGGGAGTGACCCGGATGGACAGAATTAGAAATGAGTACATTAGAGGGACAGCAGTGCAAGTTGAGAAGTTTGAAGTTAAAGTCAGAGAGGCAAGGCTGAGATGGTTTGGACATGTTCAGAGGAGGGTTAGTGGATATATTGGACAGAGGATGTTGAGGATGGAGCTGCCAGACAGGAGGAGAATAGGAAGACCACACAAAAGGTTGATGGATATAGGGAAGGAGGACATGCAGAGGTTTGGTGTGAGGGAAGAGGATGCAAGGGATAGAGTGAGATGGAGGCAGATGATTTGCTGTGGCGACCCCTAACGGAAGCTGCCGAAAGTAGAAGAAGAAGAAGAAGACTTTTTTTGTCTGCTCTGAGTATGCCTGCAAGAAATTGTATTACTTTTAATTTTTACACATCATGTATGCTCTATATTGGTTATCTGCTGACAACACTGCCAGGTTTTTGTGAAAATGCTTATAGCTGGATTTGGAAAAAATAGGTTGACTTACAGAGTTGCGAAGGCAGTTGTTAGGTTTACTGAAGCCAAATAACGTATGTAATTTGAGCATGCTTTGTGGTTCAGACTCCCAGTTTCTAATTGCACTTAAGTTTTGCAGCTCACACTATGAAACTGTCTACAATAAATCCAGGCTGATATAAATAGGGCAAGCTTTGATCTTGAAGTAGGTGGCTATTTATCAGTTGTTTCTATGTCACACTCTTTCTACTTAGAGTGTAGTTAAGAGACTGAAAAAGATGGGAGAAAAGGAATGACATGCATTTAAAGTGGATACCCTTAGTTATCTGTGTTGATGATCTCATTTAATCTTTCAAGGGTATCACTGGGTGAAATTTGACTGTTTTACAGAAGCCATGCAAATGAACTCTTAATATCAAAAATAGATGTTAGGATTATAAGCTATTAATAGATATCAAACATTTTTTGATAGCTGAGCACAACTAGACAAGAAAAAAGCAATCAAATACAGACATGTCTAATAAGAACTAGACTAGGTAAATATATCCTTAAAGCCTATAGACTGTATTTATGTCAGTCAATAAAGGGGTCCCCATGCCCAGTGGGTGATAAGAGGTTGGCTTTTGACATAAAGAACTGACTGTTACAGAAAAAGTCAAATAAAAATAGAGGCAGAGAGATGACTGGATAGGGTATAAAGATAATAACAAGGCAAAGAAAGAGTGAGCACTGTCCTAATGTTGTGAGATGGAAGAGAGCTGTGGAAGTAGGTGGTGGTGAGGAGAAGAGATTAGGTGGCAGTTATGGTGAGAGTTTTCTTAATGAAGGTTCAGAACAGCACAGAGCCCTGCGTGGGAGCTGCAGATCTGCTCAAATCACAAAAAGTCAGGAAGACTTATTTCTCCACCGAAGAGTAAATGGCATTCTGGACAGTGTGTGTAGGATAATTGCAGTTCAGAGTCACATTATAACCAAACTTTAATTCCAGTTTCTGTGTATTTGCAGACACATATACTTATAAGCCAAAAGTGTCCTTTTTGTCCAATTCAGTCATAGTTTTGCTGTTGAGACCTAATTTGAACCCATTCTGACAATTTGACACATTTTTTCCTGTTTTTTCCTGCACGTCCACTGTGCACACCATTTATATCACTCCCAAAGCATAGAATTTGTTATTAATTCTTGTTTGAACATGTTTTGTGCTCATAGGCCATTGATTTCTATTTAAGAGATCAGCTTGCTTTGGGGCACATGTTTTCTGATTTTTAGTATTCATGTTTTGCAAGTAAAGTTTTATCTGAGTTATTTTGGGGAACTATAAATCATCCTCAGGGTAAGCAAGTCCAATTAAACATAAGAGATACAATATTTTTTCAGCAATAAAAGCAACTTTTTAATGTGGTTGAATTCTCTTATAATGCAAGTTTCAAGTGTCTGAAAGTGTTGATTATATTACAGAACTCAGATGAACTGAAATTGTGATTGCCTTAAACATCAGTGTATTATTCTTTGGAAAATAGATGACAGTATATATTTAAAAACAAGCAAACCACAATGCACATATCCAAGAGTCACAAATAGAAACAAACAGCAGTTAGTAAAGTATTTTAACTTCTCCTTTTACTATTATTAAATGGTCATTGATAGCTATTCACAGTGAGGTAGGAACTCGGTGAGGATTATTCAGTGGATGTATGGAGGATGCTGCTATAATAGTCATCCCCCCATGGGTTAGTTCCTGACTTCACTCTCAGACTTACCTCTCTATCATTTTGACTCTTGCCAAGCACACAGCAACATGCAACACAGAGAACCACATTCTCCTGGGGATTTTTGAGAAACGCAAGAAAGTCTTTATCTGAAATAAAACACAAGGTTGAGAAAAGGGGTATACTGAGAAGTGCAGATAGAATCATTTGACTTCCCAAATGTGTGTTCCATGAAATCAAGTAGGCATAAAACTGTGGATGCGTATGTGCATTTGGTAATTTTCTCACTGTTCTAGCCAGCCTCAAGTGGCCATATGAGGAATTACAGTTTTTGGCACTTGGGCATTGACTTCATTTTTCAGCCTGGGAGGATGCTTTTTGGGAGGAACAGCATAACTACAGGCTTATCCTTTTCGATAATGTGATGCAGTAAGACTTTAATGTTATAATATAACTCAGCTTTGACATTAGGAAGATGTTTATATCCTTTCATAGATTTACATTAAGGGGAAGTGAGTTTAATGACCACTAGCCCCACAGATGGATTTTCTTACATGAAAGGAAAAACCTCTCAGTTTCACACTCACAACATGCCACTTCCATCTCTCTGTCTCTTTCACTCATACTCTCACTTGTCAGATTCCTCGCTCTCTCACTCACAGGCTCACCGACACATTATTTTGTGTTTTCACAAAGGGAAGAAAAAGAATGTGAGCCGCAGGCAAGCATTGTGTGGGTATTCTGTTCCTTGCAGTAATCAATAGCTAGAGCGAACAAAAAAAAAAAAAAAAAAAGTGGAACAAAAAAAG
>VUQH01000802.1:0-21596 GCA_015106775.1 Etroplus canarensis | reverse complement strand
TAAAAAAAAGCAAGAGCAAAAAAAAAAAAAAAAAAAAATAGTGCATCAGTGTATGTAGAGAGCTTTATTTTTATCTTATCACAGGACATGGAAACAAAAAAAGCTGTTTACAGCTATAACACATTTAATGTTGAAGAAGCATGATGCAAAAATGCAGAAATGCATTGTAGCTATGTTTTTAATAGAAACTGTTATATAACATTTTTTGAGATCAGCATTTTGCAGTTCGGTTAGGGTGCAGCAACAAGAGAAAGTGTTACAGCATATTCAAGTTGGTGCGTAACACCAACAATCCTGTCATTTATATATTGGCCACTCAAGGAAGTTTAGCCAAGCAACCTAGTTACATTTAGTGGATGGCACAGTTTCGCCAGGTGCTTGGGGCACAGCAGTCTCCTTGTTGTTTCTTCCGGCACAAACCTTTGAGCACTTAAATATTTTAAACACTTCTGAAAGTTTGATGGGTCCAAGGATGGCAGTGACTGTGGGGAAGTGCAGGAGGAGAAGATTGTTGCTGGGGAGGGTTATGTTGTTGAGGTTCTGAGAAAAATGAAAGTGCTGAAGCGATTATGTTTAAATTTTTAATTATTTCAATCATTTATTGAGAAAAGGGCTTTTATGCTTCCCAAAGTTGTTACTTTTCTGAAATTTTTCAATATAAACTGAAGATCTTTCTGCTTAAGCCAAAACTTGATATTTGAAGACATCGGGCTAGGGAAATTGTGGTGGACATTTTAACTGTTTTATAGACTAAAATATTAATGGATGAACTAAAACATTGATTGCAAATTAACTGATAATAAAAATAATCATTAGTTGCACCCATATTCAGTATAAAAGATGAAAGTAGCTACCATGACACCACCTAGTGGTTTGTAGAGTCCCATTTTGCAGCCTTCAAACAAGTGTTTTCATGGTTCCAAAACTGAATGACAAGCAAGGGCCTGATCTGACTGTGGAAACTTGTTAACCAATAAACACATCCTGGCATCATGGATAATGCTCCTTTCTGACACCAAAAATGACCAAATTTTACAAAATGGACTTAAGGATCAGGATTCAGGATCAACCAAAAATAAATGACTGAGACCATAAACTCATCAGAAAAGTGTTTACAGATGTCTTGGTGGAGGCCGTTTTTCCAGAGACTACTATAGGACCAGAAATATTTGTGCTGCCTCAGCTACTGCCTCCAGGTGGCCTTTAAAAAGAATGAATGGATACAGCGCTAACATTACAGACTCGGAAGCTGCATCCAGCCTTTAAACTGTTTATGGTTGCACACCTACACGGGGTATTTTCATATCACTGAATACAGATCAAAGATGGTAATAGTGGGGCTACATAAATCATCTACTGGGTTTCATGAAATGCGGGCTAATGGAAAGTCTTCCAGGAACTTCACAACATTAAACTAAAGTGTGTACTCTTACATTCCTTTTGGTGGACATTTGTTTATGAAAGACTGACACCAAAAAATCCGAACCTCTGTATCTATAGCTGTTGTCTTTGATAGGTCAGTGCAGTCAGGTTAACTGAGATGGCACTGGGCAAACTAAAACATAGTTTGTAAATATCTTGGCTCTTGTGACTAATAGATTAAAATATGCTTAGTTTCAGAATACATAAAGAAATCACAAAGAGTTTTTTAAAACCTTGTAGGGAAGTGAAAGATTGACGTGGTGTTGAATTGAGGTAATTGTTGCATTTTAAAAGATCTAATCAAACTGTTCTCTACATTATTTTATTTTTAACCTGTGAGACTCAGTTTGAAGGGATAAACAATTCTTCAATGACATATCTTGGCCTTCTAGGTATTACAAAACTCTGGTGATGGCTGCTAAATGGTACCATAGGAAGGTGGATGTGTCCCAGTTCTCATGACTTCTCCCTCCTGTGTGAGGCAGGACTGATGTTTTCTGTGCACTGCTCCATTTCTGGTTTATGGCTAAGCAGCTCTAGTCTGAACTGTCACATTGGAAGTCATGCGGTTTTTATTGTCATCCTCCATGGGACAGCTCGTTCTCCATCTGGCTAGAAAGAAACAAGGAGTACCACTATGGCATGCAGCCAAGAGTAGAAACGACATCAAAATTTTAATTAGTCTTTGGGAACTTAGCCTGTTCTAAGCAGAATTGGAGGGGTGGTGTTACAGTAAAATAATGTACTGAATCAAGTAGGTGATAATGGTGCCTTTAGTATAGGTTATCAGATTTTTTAAATAGAAATATTAATATTGAAAACATACATTAATCAGCTTGAATATTATGATCACTTCTGCTTAATATGCTGTTTGTCTTTTAAGTGCTCTTGCCTGCTTTACAAGCTCTCTAAGGGTGACCTTACAGCATCATCAGAAGATGCTTTAAGTCCTGTTGAAGCCACACAGACAAAACTTGCTTCAGCACTCTGTTGCCATTCATGATTTGTCCCTTCCCAGTGCTGACTGAGACTCCACATTTCATGGCCTTGTCAAAGTTCCTCAGGTCATTACACTACGGTTTTGATATCCAACAAGATTACAAGAACTGACGTTTCCCTGATCTTTTCAAGCACATGGTTATGGTACTCACATAGCAATGTCCCGTGTCAGGAAGTTTTTCTTAAACATTGTGCAGTGTGAAATTTGCTTGAAGAGTGTTGGATGTTGAATTTTTATAAATAAATAACTCATTCATACAGAAAGTTGTTTACAGCTGAACTATCTGTACCTCAGTCTGAGTGTTGTAACTGGAAAAAGATATTGAAAAAGCAAAATCACAGAAAAGCCCAAAACAACTGCAGCAACATAGGGTATAACATGTTTCAAAATAATTGTCACTCAATTCTCACACTAACTTAGTGAAAAAAATCTATGCCCACCGACAACTAAAAGTGCTACACAACTGTAATAAATATGTGGTTAACAGCCATCGGAAAATTATAATGAAGATGACAAATCGGATACTTCAAATTCTTTAAAATGTTAACAGCAAAAAAGTCATGTGGAGCAGCCAACAGCTCAGTTGACTGCCATATTGCAAAAGGTGCACTGGATTTTTCAGCTGCACATCTCCTGTCAGGATGGAGCTGGGGAGCAGGAAGCTCTGGCGCTTAGCTTTTTATCTATTTATTTTATTGCAACAGGTAGCGACTGGATTTTTTTTCACACCCGTGCATCATCCTCAGCAAAGTTTTCATATTTACATTTAGGGGTGATATACCTGGTAAGTGAAACTGGAAATGAAATTAATAACTGGCACTTTAAATAGAGTTATGTTGTGGAAAGATACTTTGATTGTGTACTTAATTTTTTAAATTCTTATTCACTGTTGTTAGCACTGCTCTTTTATTTAAAAGTATATTAAAATTATTTTTATTGTTGTTTTCATTCATTCTTTTCCAGTTATCCAGCTGTATGTGAGTTCCTACAGAGCAATAACCTATTATCCATAATCCGAGCACATGAAGCACAAGATGCTGGGTATGTAATCACTAAAACAAACACAGAAAGACAAATCTATGCACACAGACACAGATGTATATTTACCTATTTAAGAACAAGTTCTGCCTTTCTTCTATCTTCACCTTCACGTGATGGCCTTGAAGCTACCGGATGTACCGTAAAAGTCAGACGACTGGATTCCCATCCCTCATTACCATCTTCTCAGCGCCAAACTACCTGGACGTTTACAATAACAAAGGTCAGACTATCTCTTCATTTGTATTTGCTTCATTTTTCAGTTTCCTCTGCAGCTTTCTTGTTTTTTCTGCATGTATCCACGTTTTATTCGTGTTTTTTTTTAAATGAAAGAAATAGGGCCGAATTATATTTGGTTATGCAGAATGAATATATTTGTATATTGAATGTTACAAAGGTAAAATGTAAAATCTGGTGCTGTAAAGGTATTGATGCCTCAGTTTGAAAACATGCATGCCTGGCCTTTTAACTGCATCTAGGTTGTGAAAAACATGCTCTGTATATAGCTGATTGATGAGAAATAAAAATAGAGTTGCACATCACCAATAGCACATTTTGGCATTTCAAAACCCTTTAAAAGTGGCCCCACATCTGCTAAAATGACTGCATCTGACTTATGTATTGAAATGGTTTTAACAGCACAAACTGCAGTGCATGGGTTAATGCAACTGCATTTAGCTGTGAGCAGGCATAAGAATACATCAGGGAGGCCCCGTTTGTTTGTGTGCTCAGATCTGTGTCTTGGTTGCCATAGGCTATGGTAGATGGGGAGCGTGGGAGGGACTGTCGGCATTGCTGACTATCTCCATGTGGCTTTATTCCTCTTGATGTAACAGTGTCAGCAATCCCCTGCCTCTTCTAGGCCATCTAGTGGCTGGCTTTCTTTTTTCTTCTTTTTAAAATCACTGGGCATAAATACATTACATTATGTTTCCTTTGAGAACATGTCAGAACAAATCTCAAATCTATTAAATATTTCATACAGAAGCATAATAAGTTTGGAGCAGGATATTAACAGGAAAAAATGTATGTAAATTTATATTCAGTGGTCTTATTTAAATAAAATAGAACTAGTGTTTAAACTCGAACTGTAAATAATCTATGACTGTTTGAGTGTTCGTGAAGACGTGTCAACTTTGTTAGATCATTTTAATCTCTGGTATTCCATATATAACTATGGTATTCTGTAGCTGTTATGCTTAAACAGGGATGTGTTTGTGTCTTTGCAATGACCCACTGCAGTGTGTATGTGTGTGTAGAATGCACCCTTGTATTTGCTTGGCAGCACATTCTGTAGCTTATAGAATGGTTTTATGCGTCTCAGTCTTACTGTGTACTTCTTAATCAAGACTGATCAGGCAGTTATTGGCCTGTTTACGGATGTATCAGTGTATCTTGCTTGATGTGCACCAATATGAACTTAGTCTCTCCCATAGTCTGTCTTTGTCCCTCTCTGCTCTCCTGTTTTGCCTTCTCTGTTCCCTCACACACCAGTTGGTAAAGGCAGATGACTGCCCCTCCCTGAGCCTGATTCTGCCGGAGGTCTCTTCCTATTAAAGGGAGTTCTTCTTTCCCACTTTTGCCAAGCATTTGCTCATAAGGGATTATCTGATAGTTGGTGTTTTTGCTGTAATATTGTAAGGTCGTTACCTTACAGTATAAAGTGCCTTGAGGTGGCTTTTTTGTGAATTGGCACTATATAAAGCAAATTGACCTGAAATGAATTGATTTGAACACCATTTTAGGAAAGCAGAGACAGAAACTGTGTCACTATAAAATTTATCCAGCAGAGCAGCTCTGTCTCTATTGTTTACAATACTCTTGGCACTGTGTTCAACACATGTAGCAGAATGCATAACAGCTGAAGATGGAAGTAGAGTCAAGCTGTGTAACTGTAACTTGATTGTATGTTGCTGGAAAGTTAATAAACTATGACATATTTTCTTTTCAGTATAGTTCTAACATACCATATGTGTATATAAAGAATGACGTATCAGGGTCTCCTTCATTCATTCATTTATTTATTAATCCGGTACTTTTCAGGTTCTTCTGCTTAATACTTTAAATTGGCCAGACAGACTCACTTTGGTTATATTAACAGATAAGCGACAATACTGCGGAACCTTATATCTAGATCTACCTACTATACTTTATCCCATTCAATACACTCCATTCAGTTTTATATGCCTATACTTCATACCTGCTCTGTGGATGTGTGTAAAAAAAATAAATATACAAATAAATAAATTATGTAATCTGCATTAAGTCTGTAACTACATATTTAGGCCATAAATTTTCTGAGAGTTTAGAGGAAAGTTTTACTCTTCTGTCTCGCTTTTGCCTCCCCAACAGCTGCTGTACTGAAATATGAAAATAATGTCATGAACATCCGACAGTTCAACTGCTCACCCCATCCTTACTGGCTGCCCAACTTCATGGATGTCTTCACCTGGTCTCTGCCGTTTGTTGGAGAAAAGGGTATTATTTGTATTTATTTATTTATTTATTAGAACAAAGTCTTGTGGTATATGTCAAGTGCTTTTAGTAAACCACCACAACCTAATCTGTTATCCCCATGGCTTGTTGCTCAGTACCTTTACCTTTTTCTGCATTTCTTCTCCAGTCACAGAAATGCTGGTGAATGTGCTGAGCATCTGCTCTGATGATGAACTCATGAATGATGAAGATGAGATTTTCGATGGTAAGAAGTTTTGTAAAAAATATAATAATATTTTATTTTCTACATTTATCAGTGGTGGCATTGAGGGTTCAATTCACATTTCCATGCACTAAACTACAGACAAAGTGTCTCAGTATTGTGTTGGACTTTAACATTGATTCTAAAAGTGTCTGAAACTCTACCGGAGGGATGAAACACCATTCTTCCAAAAATCTAATAAAAAAAGGCTTGACTGTGAACGTCACTGCATATTAGTCACACTATTTTTAAACTTATCAATATGATGAAGGTAATGACTCAAAACAACTATATATTAATTTACAGCAGCCAGGTGGATCCAAACCATGCCAGCAAAGTGCCCCTTCACAGGATAATAGATTCTCTCAATGATGGGTTCAAGGATTCAAGTTTTTCTTTATTGTGTCACCCTTTTGTAAATCTCCCAATTAAATGTGCACAGTCACAGTCAATGGTGGCTGCTGGTGACATTTAATGTGGCCCATGACTGTGACAAGTCATGAATTCATTGTACATTTCATTCCTCCATAGTTTATCATTGTACTGGCATACTATACTGTGAACTCGCTCACGTTAAAAGCTACTAGCCAGGACAAAAACATTGCATATACTGCAGTGCTCTGAGAATATTTATGTAAGCATTCAATAAAATAGTTTGTCAGTCCATCTAGCCATCCATCCATCCATCCATCTTCTCCTGCTTATATGGATCTGGGTCAAGGGGCCAGCAGTCTTAAGCAGAGATGCCCAGACTTCCCTTTCCCTCCAACCTCCTCCAGCTCTTCCAGAAAAACAGCAAGGTGTTTCCAAGCCAGCCAAGAGGTGGAATCTCTCCAGCATGTACTGGGTCCACCCTGGGACCTCCTCCCAGTTGGACATGCACAAAATGCCTCACCTACGAGGCGTCCATGAGGCATCCTTGTCAGATGGCCAAACCACCTTAATGGCTCCTTTCAACATGGAAAAGTAGCCCTTCCCAAATGACCAAGCTCCTAACCCTATTGCTAAGAGAGAGTCTAGACAATCCTTAGGAGGAAGCTTGTTTCTGCCACATGTATCCGTGGTTTCATTCTTTTGGTCACTACCCACAGCCACACCAATCCATCTGTCAATCTCCCATTCCATTCTCCCCTCACTCATGAAAAAGACTCTGATACTTAAACTACTTCACTTGGGGCAGCAACTCATTCCCAACTCAGAATGGGCATTCCACACTTTTCAATCTGAGAGCCATAGCCTCAGATTGGGGGTGCTAATTCTCATCCCAGGCCCTTCACATGTGGCTGCAAACCACCCAGTTCAAGCTGGAGTTCAAGGCTCAATGATGCCAGAAGAACGCCATTCTGAGACCATCAAATCTGACATCCTCCACCCCCGGGTGTGCCTAGAAATTCCATCCATAAAAGTAATAAACAGAACTGGTGATGAAGGGCAGTCCTGGCCGAGTCCAACACTTGCTGAGAACTAGTCAGAATAGTTTGACATGGGAATTTTTTCTGTTTGGCCCTTAGTCATATGTTGGGATCCTAAATTTGTACTGATTCATCAGAACTTTTGAGAATTCCTGATGTAATGCACGACTATGGTCTGGAATCGAGTTTTTTTTTCTCTTCAAGATATAACATTATCTCAAAGGCCAGTATACATATTGTGTAGTACAGCCATAATATGTACACACACACAGTATTTTGTGTGCCCTCTTCTACAAAGACTACAAAAAGTTTATTGTGTGCTATAAAGGTTTATGACAGCATCTGTTAAATGAGAAGCCTGTAATGACAGTATACATATTTCTTTGCAGCTAATGCAGCCGCACAACGCAAGGAGGTGATCAAAAACAAAATCCGTGCTATTGGGAAAATGGCCAAAATGTTCTCAGTTCTCAGGTACACTTTTTTATGTGTCTGAATGTCGGTATGAGTGTTTATTTTTCGAAATTTAGAAACTGTCTTTGTGTACTTGTTTGTAGAGTCTTATGCATGTGCACACTGTGTTTACATGCACTGTTACATGAGTGGGGGCATAAAGTTTTTGATGAACCAAAGTTCAACATTTTCTAACCTGTTTTCCGGCCTATGACTTTCCTACAGAGAGGAGAGTGAAAATGTGTTGACGCTTAAGGGCCTGACGCCCACTGGCATGCTGCCAAGTGGGGTTCTCTCTGGAGGCAGACAGACACTGCAGAGTGGTGAGCACAAGCTTCAGCCAAAGCTTTTTCTCCATCATTTTCTTCATATCCATTATCAGTCCTACCATGACTCTTATCTCTCAAACTGTCTTTTCTGTTTTTCTTCTCTACTTATAGTAAGCTAGCTTTGTTAAGACTCTTAGTGCTGTTCTTAACTTTGTTAAGATCTGGCCAATACAGTTTTTCAGCCTTTCATTCTACAGCTTCAAATTATAGCATTCATATAATATACAAGACACATGAATTACAGATCCCATTATCATACCTAGAAAATGATGGGGATCTCTTGGAGAACTGTGTCTTAGCTGCAAAGTTCAGAGTTTGAACAATAAAATAGCGACAGAATAGCAATAAACACTTAAATTAAAATAAATATTAAAGGAGCATAAGAGTCAAAGAGTGTTTAGTGCTTAAAAAACATCTGTATTTCACAGTGTGTTGTGTACACGTGTATATACACATTCCAACATATATACAGTTTAGTGACTTAGTTTTAAAGTGACTACTTAGTTTTGCTGTACTTTTTTAAAGTATATTTATATGTTGCAGGAAAAACTAATTAACAACAACATACTCCTAGGTGTTAACCAAGCTGTTTCAGGTAATGCATTAGTTCCAGAAACAAAACAACACTGTAATCCACGTTGAACCCGATTTCTCACTTTCTAAAGTCACTTCCAAAGGAAAAACTGCAACAGCCTTTGAGATTTCACAGTGTATATTTACAAATGATACTACCAGTCTTTTTTTAGCCAAGACTTAGAGAGAACAAGATTGATACTGTTTTAACACATTTTTAAT
The DNA here is from genome assembly GCA_015106775.1 of Etroplus canarensis. Lineage (NCBI taxonomy): Eukaryota > Metazoa > Chordata > Actinopteri > Cichliformes > Cichlidae > Etroplus > Etroplus canarensis. The sequence goes on along the minus strand of VUQH01000802.1, from coordinate 12,449 downwards.
CAGAAAAATTAAAAGAGTTAGAGTAAATATAGTGCTACCGTTAGTTCTGTCATCTTACTCAAAAATTAAATACCTATATAAATGTATTTATACATACATACATCCATACATACTTTAGCCTACTACTGTACTTTTGCCATCTCATTTTTCCTGTCACTCTCTTTCTTTATGGTTCTGACTTTCTTATTTTTCATATGAATTTTTTAACCCCAGATTGACACTATTTCTCTCAGTATTAATGCATGACGCTCCTCTGAGTTTGGCTGCATTGCCAATATCTCATCTGGCCTAACACAAGCTGCCTTTTTCGCTGGGGCTGCACTTTACATTTGCATGGCTTAATCAGGAGTAACCTGATCCCCTCCTCCCCCCTCAGCCACCATTGAAGCCATTGAAGCCATCGAGACGCATGATGAGGACAGAGAAGGTAAACCGGTGCTCCTTCTCCCACCCCTCTCAATATATCATCAGGGTCTCTGCTATAGGGACCACCTGCCACTAACAAGTTCATGCGCACAACAGCTCACACAATAATTACTCCACTCTTATAACTCTTTAATCTGGTATGGCTGGCATTTTACTTTGCAGTACATGAGTAGATTAAAAAGAAAATCAAACTGTATGATTGGATTTAAACTTAAAGAGAGATGGAACTTTATAAAATACCATGAGGTGAATTTAAATAGAGTTGTTTTTTAATATAGACTATCATATTGCAGGGAAATACTGGCAGTGTTTGCAGGGTGGGGGGCTGTTGTAGGATCATGTTCTTGTAACGCTTGAGTCAAGGCACTAAGGTTGGAGGGAACTGTTTTACACCTAATGTAGTACTCCTTATCCTTGTAGTCAGATGAAAAGATGTTCATCCATGTATATTCATCTCTAGAGAGATTAAGTAAATTAAGTAAGTAGAAATTGGGAAACCAGTAGATAAAAAAGGGATATATATATATCATAAATTAAAACACTGCAAAGTCAAGTGCTACAAAGAGATGCATGACTAAAACACATTCTTTTGAGTTTGGCTTGTAAATGGCCTCCATCTGGTACTAAAAGTGTTGCATGCACTACAAATGGACCAGAGCATCAATATGAACTATGCATCCCAGTGCCGGAGTTTCTGAGGTAATCTTAACTCACAAAACCAGTGAGACAGTGATTTGCAAGTCTGTTTAATGCATATCCTGAATTAAATAGCAGGGTGACAGATGAGACACTGCATTGAAGTTTAGTGACCCTTGACTAACGCACTTTTTGTGCCACGCAGTGTCTGATTGAATTAGAAACAAAATTGCATACTAAAAGTTTTAAGTCACAATGATGCAAGATTTTGTGGACATTTTTCTTCATTAATCTTGAGTTTTCTTTGTTAAGGGATACCTGTTGAAGAAGGACAGTTTTATCTGAATGAAGTGTTACATATGGAATGTTTGAAGACTCAAATCGCAGCTTCTAATTTATGTCACTAATGTTAGTTGCAGAGTTAAGTGAGTAGTTTATTATCAATAGCGTGCGGCCATGAGCACTTAAAAAAGAGCCTACTCATCAATTATTGAAATAGACTCATTGATTCATAATTAAGATGGACATGCAGAACTTACATGTCTTCTTCAGTTATAATGCCTGGGAAATCACAACAGCATTTCATGTACTGGGGGAGTACACAACATAAAAAGAATACTCTTGGATTGTGCCATTACATCAAAATCCTGATCCCTTTATTTGTGTTTTTCAGCTATCCGTGGGTTCTCCCCCCAGCACAAGATCACCAGCTTTGAGGAGGCTAAGGGCCTAGACCGCATCAATGAGCGCATGCCGCCTCGCAAAGATGGGGTGAACCATGTGGGTCACTCCATTGGAAAGATGAATATGTCAGAGGCAAATGGCACAGAAGACAACAGCAACATCCAGTGATGTGCTGTCTGAGGCTCAGTACTGTTGGTGGCTGTGCAGCAAGACTTTGCTAAATCATGAATTCAGGCCTCTGAACATAAAATAAAATGGGCCCACAGATAGAAAATGAAATCTGCAGCAAATCTAAAATGGCAAAAAGGTCATTTATTTCATGACACTATGTCATTGCACAGTTGGGGGGAGCTGGGGTTCATGGCAAAGGGCAGGCATAAGAAAAGATCAGCAGGCTTCAGCTCGACTGAAAAAGGTCAAGTAGTTGAAAGTTGTGTCTGCCTGTTGTTCCCTTTCTCAATTCAATTATAGACTGAATTGTTGGGAGTTGTTTTGTTTTGAGCGCAACACATGTCTGCTCCTTCATCACAAGGCCTGACAGCAGACATAATTGCAGTTTCCATGCCACATAAATCATTTTACTGCTTTATAAAGTGTTTATTATGAATCACTCACAAATTCACTCGATGAGGAAAATGATCTTGTTTACCTACATGTTTTGATAGTATTAGGTCACACCACTTTGTCAGAAAGAAAGCAAAAAGCAAAATGTGTACCTCTTCGAACCTGCAGTGCAATCTTACCGTTGGACTTTAATTTATTGATTTACCTTGCAGTAAGATGCTGTCAACCTGCAAGGGAAAGAGGACAGAGTGTTCTGACCTGGCCACCAAAGATGAAACTCCACTTTGTCTCAGTAATCTCCAGCACTGCTCTTTTCCTCACCTTTCTCACTATCAGCTATCTCCTAGCAAGATGTAACTTGGAGGGGATGAGGGAAGACAGGGAGGGGATGAAAAGAGCATTTGGAACATTTTATTCCACTGTTTACTGTAGATATCCCACTATCACAAATGACATACAATCTGAAAATGTCACACTAGCCTAGAAGTTCAGAAGATGCAACATTTGTAGGTGAATCTCAGCAGGTTTTATTTTATGCTGTTATATCAAAGTTACTTGCTTCCTCTTCATTATCTGTTTACACATTTCACATCAGAGAAGGGCAAAAAATATACAATTACTTTTCAGGAAATTATAGACTTGGGCATCCTCTGCTGAAGTAGGCTTGGGATCATGGTTATCTCATCTCTTCTGCATTGCAATGACTGTCAACAAAGTGGAATTAACACTAATTTCTGGACCACAGAAGAAAAATGACATTTTGAATTTTGGGACATACCCTGCTATCAAGACACCACCCAATACCTCTCACCTGCTTGTCGCTAAAGATGAAGTAAAATAATTTGTAGACGTGAATATAAAACAGTGCCCTTTAAGTTCTTGAACTGTTTACTGCGCTGCAATTTCAGTGAGCGTTCATGCTACACACAGAACTATATCATAGTGATCCAAAAAGGAAATTCTACAAATGTGTGAATTTCTAAGCTTAAAGTATCTTTTGTTTAAAGACTATTTAACAGCAACACACCATTGTGTCACTTGGAACAAGCAGCCCTAGAGTTATGCTGAAACATCCTTGCTTGGTTTTAATGAAGAATCTCTACCAGAATTTAGTTAACTGATGAAAAAAGATCTTGGATTAATTAAACTTGTCAGGACTTCCTTCAAGAAAACAGAGCACAGTGTTGATCAGACATTAATGAATTCATAAATATTACTTCAAAATGTATTTGTCTCAGTTTTTCTAAATTGATGTAATTTTACTGTGAAGTATAGTGAAGAAGCCAGCTGCACCCACACTGTGATCTAGATTAAATCCATTACAATGTCCAGATGAAAAAAATAAATAAACTGAAGTAGAAACACTTTATTAAAATCTAAATTTGGGAGTGTCAATACCACTTAAGTCCCATCCACAAGTGACGTATACTGTATACATTTCTACAAATTCCTGTCATACATTAATATTTTTTCTACTTTATATCCATCTTTCTATTTAATGATAAAGGTATGTGAATTAAGGCTGAACAAAAAGTGATTTTTACACACAGCATCTATGGTATGGAACGCATCAATGCATGCAGTTAAGTTCCTAATTGTTATGTGAGATTATAATTGTGATTGTTGTGTTTCAAATAGTAAACTTGAATTTATTTATTTTTGAATTATCTTGTTAGATTTTTTGTCTTGTTTTATACATTTTATAAATAGGCTTCCTTTGATTGATTTGGTCCATTTTTTCACTCATTTATTACCGCTGCTTTTAAATTTTATATTGATTTAATGTAGGCAGAGATGCCCTTTTAAGGTGTTAAGCATTGTGTTATAGATTTTTTTTGTTGTACTGATGTACAGAACATGTTCAATAGTGTGAATGAATATAATCTCAGTGAAAAGAAACTTTCAGGCTGCCAAAGCATGATAGCATGGTTTTCAGATGTAAATGAATTGGACACAAAGAAAATCATGTGTCACACTTACATTTAACAGGAAACATTGTACTCTGGTTATATTTACTGCTGATATTATTATTGTTACAATTTAGCTTATGGTTATTTTCCTTCCTCCGTTTCTGGGTCTTGTATGGTCTACATGCATATTTCAACAAACAAATATAATGGATTTTATCTTAAATCATTTTTTTAATTATCTATCAAAATATGTTTTGGCATTTGACCTCCTAAATAATACACACATTGTAAGCATGCCCTATGGGACAAATCACATTTTTTTACTCTTGAATAAAATATGCATGAACAAAACCTGTGGTGTAATTTTTTGGTTCACTGTTGGCAGCTTTAATGACAGTAAATTTTGACTTTAGAGTTTTCTTACATCCAGATACAACCTTTCAAAAAATAAACAGATGCTTTATATGTACAGTGCATCAGATCGTCACACTACATTTTCACTGTAAGAAATCTCCATGTTAAATAATAGGAAAGGTACTGGCAGCTAAAACTTGCCAATATGAAATTATCTCAGTCTACCTAATATCATCTACAAATATTTTCAGCTACTGTAACTAGCTACAATACACTGCTGCAGGATATATAGTCACATGAAAAAGAAAGTACAGTCTTTAAATTCAAAGGTTTTACATATTGGGACATAAAAAAACATCTGGTCCTTAGCAGGTCTTAAAAAAGGTCAATGCAAGCGCAGATGAACAACAACACATTCCACCATTTCATTATTTAATGAATAAAAATTAAGCCAAAATGTGGAAGCACTGTGTAAAAAAAGTTAAGTACACACTTACTGCTTCCATAGGAATTAAGGTAAGTAGCTAATCAAATGCATTGAATTGATTAGCAGCAACTGTGACCACCTCTATAAAAGCAGAAATTTTGTCAGTTTGCTGGTCTGGCACATTCAGGTGTGTGTTAACACAATGTCAAGGAGGGACAATATCAGCAATGATCTCAAAGAATCACTTGTTACTGCAAATCAATCTGGAAAGAGTTATAAGGCATTTCCAAACAAATTGAATACATCATTCTACAGTGGGAAAGATTTTTTTACAAGAGGAAAACACTGGACATCCCAGCAAAGTCACCCCAAAGTCAGACCGTTCAATGCTCAGAGAAAATGCCAAAACCCAAGGGCTACACCTCAGGCTCTACAGGCCTCAGTTACCATGTTAAATGGTGAAGTTCATGACACTATAATCAGAAAAAGACTGAACAAGTATGGCTTTTTTGGAAGGGTTATCAGGAGGAAGCTTCTATCTAAATAGAACATGGCAGCACAGCTTAGGTTTGCGAAGTTGTAAAACCACAAAACTTCTGAAACAATGTCTTTTGGACAGGTGAGATCAAAGTGGAGATGTCTGGCCATAAAGAACACCGTCACATTTGGCAAAAACCAAAAATAGCATACGAGCACAAACATCTCATACCAGCTGTCAAGCACAGTGGTGGAGGGGTGATGATTTGGGCTTATTTTGCAGCCACAGGATCTGGTCACCTCGCAGTCATTGAGTTGACCATGAACTCCTATGTATATTAGAATATTCTAAGTCAAATGTGAAGCATCTGTCCAACATCTAAATTTTGGCCAAAATTGCGTCATGCAACAGGAAAATGATCCCAAGCACACCAGCAAACAGAATGGCTGCAAAAGAAAATACAGTGTTGAAATGGGTGAAAGTTCAGACCTCACCTGATTGAAATGGACTTTACGAGAGTTGAACAATAAATACATGCAAACAAATCTCATCTGAAACTATTTTATAAATAGAGAGAGAGCCAAAATTCCTCCACAACAATGTGATAGACTGATAAAGTCATACACAAATTGATTCCTTCAAGTTATTGCTGCTAAAGGTAGTTCTACAAGCTATTTAATAACGGGGTGTACTTAGTTTTTCTCAGTACTACTATCCTGTGAAAACTTTCTTTCTCACAGGATTTTTTCACTTTTTTTTGACTGTACTGAGTGTTTTCCTAGTCTAATTCACCACTCAAACCCTGTTATATTAATTTATATAAGATAAAATCAGATCACATCAGTTCAGATAATAATTTATTAAACCTACATTGGGGAAATTAAAGTTACATTCATGCAGCACTTTATTCTGTACACTTCAGGGACTTAATCTGCCTCATATCCATGGACAGTTTACAATTACCAGTTAACCTAAAATGCATGTCTTTGAACTGTGATAGGAAGCTGAAGTACTGTAGCTGTGAGGCAACAGTTCTAACCACTCCACCACAGCGCTGTCCAATAATCAAAGGGCTACAAAATCCTAAAGCATTAAGTCTTGATATATTTATATATTAAACAGTTACTTTAGTGTAGAATATGGCAATGGGTATATGTCTCAAGGGCACTTCATTTTTGCATTCAGTGATTACAGATGACTGATTTTTCAGCTTGCTAAATCATAATCAGAATCAGAATGCTTTATTAATCCTGGAGGGAAATTGCAGACACTGAGTTAGATATCAAAAAGTATAAATTTGAAAAGGAATAAATATAAATTTGAAAGGCAGGAAAATGAAAATGAAAATAAATAAACAAATAAACATATCTGTATAAAAAGGTAAATACTTTATACAATATGTAATATATACACAATATGAAATGATTGATATTCCTCTGCATTAGTTTTTGTGGGAAGTCAACTGTATGTTGGCCCTAGCTATACATTTGCTATATTGTAGTAGTATTTACATGTCTAAGTGTTTAACTACTTTCTTAAACATTAAGGGGTTGTGGCTCTAGTTTCCTACCAGCTACAGTAGAGGTGAGCTTGCAGCGAGTTCCTCTTTCTCACTTGGTATGCTAAATAAACACTTAGGATAAAAATAACACCTGGAAAATCAACAATTAGCAGGAACACAGCTGCTCATTACGTCTGTGACCAGAGACAAATAATTTAAAGTCCACAATAAATCATGAAAAGTACTTTATTAATCCCCAATGGGGAAATTCGGGACAGTTTGTACAATTTCTTTTGAAGTATATATTTGCATTTAAGTTGCATTTATGATATACATTTGCTTGAGGTTAATAAGTGGTGGATCTTCTAAGCACAGCTCATTTTGCACAGTCCAAACTTAAAATATTGTATATTTACACATATTGAGAAATGTATGGGTCTCATGTGACACAGCCATTCAGGGGCTCTGTTTATAAAGAGAAACAGTGAGTACTGAGGGACTGCAAGTCAGACCCACACGATTAAATGTCTCAGAAATTGTTCCTCAGAGACAAGAAAATTTAAGTCTTCATATCTTTGTTGTTTTCCCCTCCATATATCAGACTGCAACACATTCTAATGAATCAGCACAGTAAACAGTATGGCACAAACTTGAGGACTGACATAGTGAGATATACAGAAAGATACACTAAGCCAAAACATTATGACCAACCCTGCTTGTGTGCTGTTGACCCCCACTATGACACTAAAACAGTTCAGACCCACCACATCATGGACTATAGGACTTCTGAAGGTGCTCCACGGCGTCTGGTACCAAGAAAATTACATTTTTAGGGTGCACCACAAAATAACTTCTGCTGGTTAGTGGTTTGTCACTCTTAATACCATTGTTGGTGAGTAATCTTTACTTGAAATTTGGCCTGGGATGATCTGCAAGCACTGGCATTTTGAAGGCATGGCAGTCACCCAGCCATAAAAATCTGGCCCTAGGAAAAAGTACTCCAGTTTTTACAACTTCCATTTCTCCTGACCCAATATATTAACTATGAGTGTCCATAATGCTTTGTTTCATCAGTGTACAGTTGTCAAAGATATATATTAAAGTTGTTCTGTAAAAAATTCTCCTATATTCACCAATAAGAGCAATGAACTGGATCAGGTACAATATTTTAAAAACTGTCAGTGTACATATAGCATAACTATACTAAACTTAGCATTTTTTTGCACACACACACACACACAGAAGAGTCATGGATCCATTTGCAGTGCATTGTACTGACCATGGTTGCTGTTGCTTCTTCAAGGCCCACAAAAGTTTGCATTTGCATTTACTTTTCCTGTCTCTCTCTCCCTCTCACATACACACATACACACATGCATGTACGCACGCACACACACACACACACACACACACACGGACACACACACACAAATGCATATAGGATTTGTAGATCCATACGCTCAATTCAATAGATTGTACTGATCCTGATTGTGGTTGCTGTTGCTTCTTCGAGGCCCTCAAGAGTGTGCATTCTGTTACACACACTCGCATGCATGTGCACCATGGATCAGTGAGCCCTGTGGGACTGCTTAGAAATTCAGAGCATATGATTGACTATCTCAGGAATTGTTCCTCAGTGAAATATTTCAGTTCACTGAAAAGAGGGAGAAGTAGACAAAGCTAGAGCTGCGAGAGAGTGAAAGGGAAACTCATTTCAAATATTTTATGTGTAGCAGTGAAGATTAATAATTTCTTTTACCTATGCATTAATCCCCAAACTCCCTTTCTCTTGTTCTATCACTTTCCTTTTGTATGGATAGGGGTAGTATATTTTATGAGATTCACTGACAGTTTCTCATAAAATTATGATAAAATAATTATTTTAGGAATGAGTGAAGGAAGGAACTGAAATCAAAAAAATGAAAGGGGAAAATAGTAAAAAGGAAAAATAGTGAGAAATTAGAAAATGTAAAGATGCTTTAGGAACATTAAAAAGAGGCAAAAATGCCTTATGGTCAACAGCATAAGGGCCATTTTAGATGCAAGTCTCATTCTGCTGCTGAATGAATGAGATGTGTTAAGGCTTTTAGTACAAAATGAAATCAGTCACATCCTGCCTGTGAGCTTTTTAAAACAGTCGATTAGACTTCTTCACCAAAGAATGTAGCTTCTGCCTAAAGCTCAACAAAAAATATCACAGTGAGGATTCGCAGTGTGGAGCAAACTGAACAAGCATAGGAGAAAAAGAACATAAAGAGTAAGTGTGAGCTTGTGTGAGAGAGAAAGATTAAGAGAAGTGAGAAGAGACATAGCAACAAGGAAACAGCTACAGATACATACTGCAAGTGAGGTGAGGTGGGAGTAATTGATGGCCTGCTGTCTCGGATAGTCAATATCCTAAAAAAACCAGGTACATAAAGTTAGTTGACTGCAGTTCAACAACCCTTAAGGCGGAGAGAATGAAGTCTCAGGCCTCTGATAAAGCAGGACCACCCTTCCTTTTAATATATACATACCTCCACTAATGCTGTTATTAGTGGGCACAGCTTGTTATTAGTGGGACTATGTCAGAGCTCACTCTATTAAGCTTGAGTACTGCTGCACATGCCTTTTAGACAGAGAGAGCACTGTGTAAAGTGATGTTGTGATTTGTTATTAAAAGTTGCACAATCTTTTCAACATCAGGTGTATAATTATGCTTGTGCTTTATCTTACATTGGATTTCTCAGAAGGCTAAAAAGCAATTGCTTTCATTCTTGTTTTTCTGTTTGTGATGCACTATTGTGAACAGCAGACTGTGGTCTTGTGTTAGGGCTCATTAGTCAACTCTGGCTGATGTGTGTAGGTGCAAAAAAGTGTACAGCTACGAATATTCTTACAAAGTCTGACTGTACAAGTTTAAATGCAGTGATTGCTCCTTGTAACACAGAATACATTTAATCTTTTTGTATTTAAAAAATAACCTTAAAAACTCTCATGTATATATTCTTATATTCTCTCATAACATTTTAAGTTAGCATGAAAATGATTGTGATTTTTTTAGGGAACTTGTATTTTTATTCTATATTGGACAGAAAACAGAAAACAAGAGTAATGAGGGAAAATGACTGTGTGAGTCTGTGACTGTCTCAACAGATTTACATGAATTTTGAGACCTGAATCTTGTAGACAAAATGTTTTTCCATTAAGTGAACTAATTGGGTATGTTTAGAATGACACATTTTTGGTTCTTTTGTTAATTATTATTATATTTTTGGCTTTTATTTTAGTTTATATATAGTGGAGTTCTTTTATTTTATCCTCTTTTTATATTACGGATAGGTACTCTGGAGGAACAATTGGAGGATGAGGACCAGAGTACTGTAGTCCACATTTTATAAAAGGATGAGGCTGAGTGTAAAATTTAAAGATCAAAGACCAAACTATCTTTCCACAATGCAAGGACATCTTCTCTACGGAACCGTGTAACAGGCACAGCCAAAGGCAGGAACAAAGCAAACACGGTGTTAGTAGACAGGCACAGTATGGTTCCACAGAGCCTACATAAATACCCCAGATACCCCAGCACTTCAGTAAAGGAATTCAACATCATTAACCTGGGTAATCCCACTCCAGCAATGTGAAAATATGCAAAGGCTGCAAATTAATACATGCAATTTCCATTTAAAATAATTTCCAAGAAAGTGACACTACTATAAACCTCAAATTTATATTGATTCTTACTATTAAAAATTACAAAAGTGACAACAAAGATATACAGTACTATGCAAAAGTCTTGAGCCATCCTTTATTTCTTTGTATTTTATTTCCGAGGAGTCAGACTTTCTGGTGATTTTTTTAAAAAGTGGTCTCGAGCAATAGTCCTTCTGGCGTTCTGAAAGGCCTTCGAAGTTTTTCACTGGACACTGGCTGCTTTATCACTCATTTTCAGTCCTTGTACCTGATAATTTTCGGAGGAAAGTTTTTTATTTGTTTAGCCACTTAATACAAACTAATGAACAATATCTGAAAGTAATGTCCTTAAGAAATAGGAAAAAAAATCCAGCAAAGACTGGAGACAACACCTGAGAGATGTATCTGGCCCTTCAGTTGAGCCATCAACTGTTCGCCAAAGCCATATCAGAAATGGTTTCAGTGGAAGTGGCTGTGAAGAAGCCATTCTTAAGGAAAGAAAACCAGGAGAAAAGGCTGATGTGTTTTAAATTACACAAGAACTGGACTGAAATCAGTGGCAACTGGTCTTATGGTGTGATTAATCCAAATTTAAGATATTTGGTTCAAATAGTTGCCAATACATAAGTGTCCCTGGTAGCGTAGTGATTTGTGCATTGGCCTTACAAGTGAAAGGTCCCTGATTTGATCCCAGTTGGGGACACAAGCCCCTCTCACCATGGAGGGTTGCATGAGGAAGGGCATCAGTGTAAAATCTCTGCCAAATTACCAATGTGGGTTAATCCACTGTGGCAACCCCTTGGTGGAGAACGCAAGGGAGCAACCGAAAGGTACATTTCAGTTGTCAATATATACAGAGGAGGTCAGGAGAGAGGTACAACAGTGAATATCTACAGCCACCTGATGTCAGGGTTCCAGAGTGAAGAGGAGTATGAGGACCCAAAGTGCAGGACTCCATAGCAGACAGGTTAAACCAAAAGTGAGCTTTATTAAAAGCTGATAATAAGTCAATTAAAAAAAATCCACTGAATACAAAATAGAAATGACACATTGGGAGAGGAGAAGACAAGACTTGGCATGACATAAAGAACACCTAACAAAACTAAACAGACAACATGACACATAACTGAGAAGAGGCAGGGAATAAACACAAGATACTAATTGCAATGGAGAAAAAGGAGGGAGAGGAGCACAGGTGGCAACAATTAACAGGCAGGAAGCAAAACTGAATATAATACACTGGACTACCAAAATAAAACAGGATATAAGCAATATAACTGAAAATGCAAACATGAGACAGCTTGACATATGCAGGACAACACAAGAGAATAACCCTAAGGAGACATAAAGGGAACTTATAACAACTAATCATAGGTATGGCTACAACTCAAATTTAGCTCAAATGTAAACTTCTTCTTTCGGCTGCTCCCGTTAGGGATTGCCACAGCGGATCATCTGCCTCCATCTCACCCTATCCCTTGCATCCTCTTCCCTCACACCAACCCTCTGCATGTCCTCCTTCACTACATCCATGAATCTTCTTTGTGGTCTTCCTCTTCTCCTCCTGCCTGGCAGCACCATCCTCAACATCCTTTGTCCGATATATCCACTATCCCTCCTCTGAACATGTCCAAACCATCTCAGCCTTGCCTCTCTGACTTTGTCTCCAAACTTCTCAACATGAGCTGTCCCTCTGATGTACTCATTTCTAATCCTGTCCATCCTGCTCACTCCTCGTGAAAATCTCAACAGCTTCAGCTCTGCCACCTCCAGCTCTGCTTCCTGTCTTTTTGTCAG
>VUQH01000799.1:4086-15916 GCA_015106775.1 Etroplus canarensis | reverse complement strand
GTGTAGTACAGTCCTGGGTTATTGAGGAGCCTGATGGCTTGAGGGAAGAAACTGTTGGACAGTCTGGTTGTGAGGGCCCGAATGCTCCGGTACCTCTTCCTGGATGGCAGGAGGGTGAAGAGTGTGTGTGAGGGGTGTGTGGGGTCATCCACAATGCTTTAAGCTTTGCGGATGCAGCATGTGGTGTAAATGTCAATGACAGAGGGGAAGAGAGACACTGATGATCTTTTCAGCTGTCCTCACTATCCGCTGAAGGGTCTTGCGATCCGAGACGGTGCAGTTCCCAAACCAGGCAGTGATGCAGCTGCTCAGGATGCTCTCGATGGTCCCTCTGTAGTTGGTAAGATACCAAAGACTTGGTCCACTCCTGACTCTAAATGACTTCAGCTGTATGGTGCATCAGCTGTGGAGCATTTGGTGTGAAAGTCTGAGCGGTCATCTTTTAAAAAATGACTACTGTGTGATGTTAGAGTAGGATATGAGCTGTATGTCAGGGTGGGGAGAGATTTTTAAGTCATTTCTGCTTGCATTTGGTGTCATGTTCCTCCTATAACAGTTTTTGGAATTCCTCATCTCTTGTTTTATTCTCACTTCTCTACATTGCAATTAAATGTGAAATGTGCCTTTGCTTCTTTAAAGCACGTTTTCCACATTTGCTTTCAGTGCTGCAGTTGAGGCTCCAGCAAAGGCGAACCCGGGAGCAGCTGGTGGAACAGGGCATCATGCCACGTGAGTAACTGCACCACCAGCTGTCCATCACCCACTGGAAGCTAGTGGGGTGTGGGTGGGAAAATGATAACAAAGTGGGACCCTGGTTCATGCTGATAACTTGGGGAAATAAATGTTTTTGTTTTTTTTTTATTATCATTTGTGAGTAAAATAGATTACTGAAAATATTATGCTTTGCAGCGTTGAAGAGTCCGGCAGCTTTCCACGGGCAGATTCGCAGCTTGGAGAGAGCCAGGGTGAGTTGGATGACAGTTTGGAAATAAACTAAATTAATTTTAACCCGTGAAGCAGAGGGACTGTGTAACTGTGTGGCGGCGCTGACATTAACATGACAAAGCTCCTAAATACTGTACACTAAATTTAAAAAAGTTAATTTTAGAAAGATTTTCATGTTGATTCATATCAGATAAATAAAAGCATCACTTCTGAAAAATGTCACATTTTGACAGAAATAGTAAAATCTAAATATTTAGCTGTCTATCTTCTCTAGACTGAGAATTTTCTCAAGCACAAGATCCGCAGTCGTCCAGAGAGAGCAGAGTTGGTCAGGATGCACATCCTGCAAGGTACTCATAACTGTCTACCTCACAATGCTCACACTTCTTTTTTCACACTGTTTTATGTAGTGTTTCCTGTGGAGCTTTGAAGCATTGAAGTACAAGGACTGATTACATCATTTAAACAAGAAAGGATTCGTCTTCACACAGGATATCTTTAACCTGATATTAAAGTGTCGAGATTGTTTAATTTGTGTGATCTCTGCTGATTGTGTGACATTTTCCTTTTGTGGTCCCCCAGAGACCGGAGCAGAGCCTTCACTGCAGGCCACTCAGATGAAGCTGAAGAGGGCCCGGCTGGCTGACAACCTCAATGAGAAGATTGCCCAGCGACCAGGTCCAATGGAACTGGTGGAGAAAAACATCTTGCCTGTGGATTCCAGCCTTAAACAGGCCATCATTGGTGAGAGACAGAGGAACAGTGATGGTGATCCACTTTATAAGGATTTTTAGTTTAACTTAATGGATGCAGAAAAGTTCTTTATTTGATCCACAATGCAGGGCTTTGGCTGATAGTTGTGTTAAAGATAAAAATCAGTGATTGTTCTCAATGATTCTCTCAGTGGGCCAGGTGAATTATCCCAAGGTTTTTGAAGAGGACAGCAGTGATGCTCTGTCTCCAGAGCAACCGGCCAGCCAGGAGTCTCAGAGCTCTGTCCCCTCGCCAGGGGAAAGCAAAGTGCCAGAGACGCCCTCTCCAGTATCACTACCCAGCACCATCCTGCAGGTCAGACAGAGGCCTATTGTCTATGCTAGCAAGTTTTTGTCATTTACCAACACTAATACTGGAGTTAGGGTTTGTAAGAATTTCAGTATTTGTTGTGCAGTTTTAAATGTCTTTTTGTTACATCTTTGCAGCCCCTCCCAACAACAGATTTTGTGAAAGTAATCGCCACCAATGAGCCGCTTGCCAACCACCCAGCTGTCAATTCTGCTCAGCCAGTCCCTACAGCTGTACCTCCCAGACCAGGCCCAACACTGGTGAAAGTAAGCACAATACATTTGTTGTTTTCTCTTACTGCTGTTGGACAAAGCATATGTTGATTCTTTTTCTCCATATTCTGTCATGCCACAGCAAAGCCAGCAGAAAGCTCCTTCAGAAAAGAGTCGCAGTAAGAAGGGCAAAGAGCCAAAACCAAGGGTGAAAAAGCTCAAGTATCACCAGTATGTTCCCCCAGACCAGAAGCAGGAGGCCAGTGAAGCACCTATGGACTCCTCATATGCCCGATTACTGCAGCAGCAGCAGCTGTTTCTTCAGCTGCAGATCCTCAGCCAGCAACAGCAGCACTACAACTATCAGACTATATTACCAGCACCACTCAAGTATGTGTACAAGGCATTGCAAGCAATGACTCCAACCTCTCATATAAACTTTAAAAAATTTGATTCTGTTGTTTTATTTCTGCTTGTATTGCAGAGACATGTCTTATGCATTCATTTTTTCCCAACTTTCATCTCTTTTGTATTATGTTTATTTTTTTTACTTCTAAGCTGGTTTGGCTTCTTCAAAAATGACTGAAACAAAGCCAAATATTGTTGTTTTCAACAACACAGAGGACCATTAGATATTTTCTGAGAACAAGCCTGTGTCTAATCATATTAATATCTAACAGGATGTTGTTTAACCAGCTGCTGTTTTCATGAAAGTCCTCACAGCAGCGGCATAGCTAAGCGGTCTTTGAAATTGTGGTTGGACTGTGGTTTGGTTGACTGGCATTGTTAGTGAGGCAAGAGGCACAGGATGGATGGGGTGTTTTTTTTGTTGAGAACAGATTTCCTCTCCCTGTTTTTCCTCTTTTTTTCACTTTTCTCTCTCTCCAATTATCTCAGCAATAATACCCTTTTGTCCACCCTCTCTCTTTCCCACCTTTTCTTCCTGTCTTTCTATTTCACATCCCTGTGATTTCGGAAATGATTTCTGGAAATAACAATGATCTCAACGTTCTTTGTCTTTGTTTTTCTCCGCTGTAGACCTGTGGCAGAGGGTCAGAACAACAGCGGCAGCACCCTGCCAACCTCTATTGTGGTGTCCTTGCCCACTGCACCTCCCCCTCCTCCTCTTCCTCCAGCACTGGCTCGTCCAAACAACTCGCTGTCCAATCGCAAGCCCGGTATCCTGCCTGCCAACCTGGAGGAGATGAAGGTATTTCTTTGAAATCACATTTCCTAGCACTGGAGAAATCACTGTTAAATAATGGGTTTGGCCATTTTGCTTTTAAACAAAAACTGCATAAACCATTTACCTATTAATTAAACCAATTGTTCTTGATTACAGATATTTTAAAAAAATAGTTATGCTTCCATTTTGCCAGGGTTTTCACCACTGTATTACATCCAAATCTGACAATTTTCCTTCAGTGTGACCAATAACACCACGACATGTGGTTGATCATTGATCAGTTTATGGGACCACTTCTTGTTTCCAGGTAGATCTTGATTGGCTTTGAAGCACATGACCTTGTTCCCAGCCCATTCAAGCTGGTGCCTTGTTTGTGGGTATGGTGTATATGATTGGTTGTTTTGTATTTTTTTACTCTATAGATATGAAATTTAAGCTCTTGTATGTTTTCTGGTGACCCTGGTGAAGGCCACGGTCAATGCATTGGTCATAAAATGAAGTTGTTCTTTATGCTACAAGTGTTGCTGGAGCTGCTTTACTGTCCACAGAGTCACAGAGTTAGAAAGATGGAGCCCAAAGATCTTATTCTGAGCTGATAATAAATCTGTCATATAATTGCTGTCCCTGCCCTTCCGTTGACAACTAATCTATTATAAAAGCGCTCATGTGAAGTAGAAAATTTATCAAACTAGTGTCTAACTGGGATTTCAGCGTTTATAAAAATGCAAACTTGCGCAGACTAATGCTTTAATAGTAATTTTATGAATGAGGAAAGAAACTGAGGATCAGACAGCAGGGGTTGGAGCAGGAGGGGAGGTGGCAGAGAGAAACTGAGTTTGCTGAAGAAAACCTGCTTCTGAGCAGGTTCAGGTCAGAGACTGTTGCACCAGTATCTGACTCAGAGTTTACGTTAACCCTCCTCTGGAATGGAAAATCCAGAGTTTCCCTCATCTCAGGATTAACAAACTCAGTTTTAGCCAAACCTGCTTTCTTGAACGGGGCCCAGTGTGCTTAATTCAGTCGCACAAACAGGTAGGACTCAAAGTGGCCTGTATAGCTTTACCCTGTTTCAAAGTAGGCCTATGCATGCTAGTAGATTTATATATGTGTGTATTTATTTGTTGAATTTTTTTTCCTATTTTAGTTCTATAGCTTATAAAATGCAGCAAAGCATATG
This sequence comes from Etroplus canarensis, assembly GCA_015106775.1. Classification (NCBI taxonomy): domain Eukaryota; kingdom Metazoa; phylum Chordata; class Actinopteri; order Cichliformes; family Cichlidae; genus Etroplus; species Etroplus canarensis. Next base: position 11,334 of record VUQH01000799.1, on the reverse strand, counting down.
GTATGAATGTTATGAAAATGCAAAGCTGACTACTGCAAAGTAGTCACAGATGGTTAAAGATTTTAATGTACTCCTGTTAGTAATTGGCTAATGCATACTTAATGGACTGTGTCAACTTTATTATATCGCTCAAATATGTTTGTCGGCTCCATTGGGAGGGTAAAATTTCTCAAAAATGGCTCTTTTGAAAGTAAAATTTGTTGACCCATTGGTTAAATCGTCCATCGCTCTGTGTGAATGAGGCCTATTTCAGTGCGCTCCTGCTTGATGTGTCTCTAACCCACTGTATCTGCACAGAGGTGGAAGAGCTGCACCTATACTGTTGCTCGTTCTCATTAAAACAGTGGACAGTGCTCTGTTAATCAATTGCAACATTCAGTTACACTGCCACCAGTCCCCCATGAGAAAAGTTTCAGGTAGAAATATTGAACCCCCCCCCCAATATGGAGTAAACTTGAAAACTTGGCTCATTGTGAGATGTATCAGCTTTATTTAAAAGAAATCCTTAGTGCTAAAGGAGTTCTTTAAACAGCAAGACATTTTTAAAAAGTAGTTTAACACCAGCCAGAACTTTTCAGAAATGTATGAAAATATGAACATTTTCTTTATTAGAAAGTTATTAGATATGATTAATAACACTGTAGTATCATGTTGCTGTTTTTTTTTTTGTTTGTTTTTTTTATTAAATTGGAATCTCCTGAAGCAGGTTAGGTTTGCATAAAGCCTGAAATCTGCAGCGTGCATAAAGCCAAGAGATTGTGGTTGGCATTTGTTGTGGTTTTATTGGGATTGTTATATGAATCATGAAGCTTTAGAGGTGCCGTTGGGTGGATTGCTCTCGCTTCGAACAGAGCCAGGATGTTTACATACTTTTCCACATCTTTACACTAAGCTAACCATCTGCTGTCTGCAGCTACAAACACATTTAATCATTTTTTTTCCAAATTCTTGACGATAAAGTGAGGGTATTTCAAAAAATGGTGAACTGCTCCTTTAAAAATAAACTACAGTCTAAGATTTGATGGCGACGTGATCAGGTTTTTGTCTTTCTAGGTGGCTGAGCTAAAACTGGCGCTAAAGCTGCGTGGCCTCCCGGTGTCAGGAACAAAGACCGATCTGATAGAAAGACTGAAGCCTTTCCAGGACACTCCCAGCACCACTGCTGCGGCTACCATTCCTGCTCCTGCCTCTGCCATCCCCATGGAGGTTTCCACAGCTACCACCCCTGCTAGAGTCCTTCCAGCAGTCCAGCAGGTTGCTCCAGAGAGCATGAGCTCCACGCCGCCAGTCTCGCCTGTTCCTTACGATCCCTCCACTGTGCAGCAGGATTCATTTAAGTCTGAGGGTTTGTCTGAAATCCACATGATGAGCTCTAGTTTAGCAGGACAGCGGTCCTCACCGTCATTTCAAGTACCCGAGGAAAAGGATAGAAGGCTCCATGAGAAGGAGCGGCAGATAGAAGAGCTGATGAGGAAGCTGGAGCAGGAGCAGAAGTTGGTGGAAGAGCTGAAGATGCAACTAGAGGTGGAGAAGAGAGGTCAAGGTGACTCTGTATCTCTATCACCCAAACTCACTACTGTACCCGCTGTGAACGCTGTTCCTGCTGTTCTCAACTCAAATCTAGTGAAAATGGAGGGTGCAGTCCTATCAAATTGTTCATCCACCACTGCTGCCATTCCAGGCTCAATCCTGGATTCCCAGACACTCACAGCACCCTTGCCTACAGTGGTGAAGTTGGAGGATGTGACAGTTTCTTCTGGCAAGCCACTTCACCTCCAGACTCAAACCCAGCTCATTAGCCAAATTCAGGCCCAAGCCCAGCCTCAAGTAACCACCAGCCCGCAACTCCTCTCCCAGCCCCAGAAAAGTCCCAAACTCCAGGCCCAACCACAGTCTCAACCCGCAGCCCCCAGCCTGCAGCAGTTCTTCATCAGCCACCCAGGTGGTGTTTCCCAGGTGCTGGGACAGCCTCAGACCTTGCTGAGAACATCTGGGCAACCTCAGACTCTGCTGACCAGGACTGGCCAAGCCGGAGCTCAGATCCTCCTCCCAGTCTCACTACCCAACAGTGCTACTGCTATCCAGCTGCCTAGCACCACCGTCAGCCTACAGGTAGGAGCAGAGTGAGTGAGTGGCATAGTGTCTGTCAGACTCTAAGAAAATGTTTATCTGCTACAGACTCATCTTGGGATTTTTAATGACAAAGCCTGCAAATAACTATGTTGACCTGTATCCTGTAAAATTATGGTCTTATGATCTCACTTTTTCCATCTATATTAGCCTGTTCTCCAGGCCACAGTCTCAAATCCAGGCCTGGTCCATTCTTCAGTTCCTCAGCTTCAGACCACCAAGATGGAGATGGCACCCAGCCAGCAGCCGCTGCTGCAAGTCAGTCACGTCTCACTACTAGTTGCATTTTGATTAGCAATTATGCTCTGTACCTCTACATAAAAGCTACAAAGAGAGTTTTAGCTGCAGCCTGTGATGAACTGTGGTCTAATGTAAGACTCTCCTGTATCTTGGCAGACTCTGACTATGTGCAATAACACTACTGGTTTGGAAAACCAGACTAGACCTGAGATAAATCCCCAGTGTTTCCTAAGAAGCTCACCAGAGAATAGGGTCTCTCCACAGGCGTCACCCAACCATCAAATCTCCAATGGGCCGCTCAATAAGGTATCAAAAAGGAAATCTGCATATTCTGAACTGAGCGTTACACTTTAGCTTTTTTGCAGAATTTGATTTCTAGATCTTCCTGTGTTTTTCAGTCTCCCTTCCACTGTCTTTCTCTCATCCTTGCAGCCACCTTCTCCCCAGCTTGCCTTCATCCTTCAGCCCACCTCCCTGGTCACCCAGCCTCCTAAGACTAGAGAGCCTCCCCGCTATGAGGAGGCTGTCAAACAGAGCCGCAATATGCACATCAGCAGTGTTTCACAGGTTAGTTACAAGCGAGCCACAGCTGAAACTTGCATACTGTATGCTACTAAAACTGTACTGTGTAGAATAGAAAAAAGCATAAAAATGTAGGAGGTTATTTTCAATTTTTAAACCTTGAGGAATTTTTTTTCACTTTTGGTGACAAAGCTCTGAGTGGCGTAATCTACTTGAATTTCTTTTCAGGTTCCCACGGCAACCAGCCAGCAAATGGATGACTTGTTTGACATCCTTATAGAGAGCGGAGGTAATGTGGTGCACAGTGACAGTACAAACCAGAAAATTCTGTCAGTTTGAGGAAGGTTTAAAAACCTCCTTGCGTCAGAGAAACACTGAGGAAGCTGCTCTGTGGGCAGAAGTGGTGTCCTACATTTTCTGTTGGCAGACTTGTGTTGATTATGACTGATATCAGCCTTTTGGAAATTTTGTTTGAGATAGAACACAGACCTTGTAAACAGATATAGATACAGATTTCCAGCAAGGGTTACTTGTGCACTACTGGATAATTCTAGGAAGTACATGGAAAGATTGTAAAGTTTCTCAAGTAATTTGGGAAAGAAAGAAATGATGATTTCTGCATTGATTACTCATAAAATGTGCTCTGATCTTCCTCCGAACAAATTTAATACTAATAACACACTGAATAATAACTTGCAGTCCAGGCTGGAAAAAGTGAGAGAACCTCTATGATAATGAATTCTGTAAAAGCTTCAGAGAGCTTCAGGAAAGTCATCTGGTGTAAAACATCTGTGCCAGATTACATATGCAGAGTTGTCTGCTGTTTGGACTCCCTGGGGATATGAGAGAAAGTGAAAGCATCTATCCTTATCAGGTCAGCAGACAGTGACCTGAAGCTTAGGAGAAGTTGGCTGATGCAATAAGACACTGGCTCAAAGCACACAAGTTAATCAGCGACAGAAATAACAACTCATCTTTTGAAATGGCTCAGTCACAGGCCTAAATTTAAATATGCTGTGACATGACAATGATGATGAACTGAAACAGTTCTGTTGGAGAAAAAAAACCCAAAAGTCATTTCTTATGTAAGTCTCATAATCAACTATAGAAAACATCTGAGGGAAGGTTCTGCTCTTACAGGATGGTCTGCTAGTTACTAAAATCAAGGCATGACTTTTTTGAACTCTAAGTGATTACTTAGTGTTTAAAAAATCAGCAATTATGATAAGACCACATTTTCTGAATAATCAGTTCCTTTTAATTCCAACAGTTTCTGAGTTTGTGTGCCGCAGTTTGGGTTTGTAAAAACAGCAGACACGTCTCATTTGTACTAAATTATCTCGTTTAACCAGTTCATGTTTCAGTAAAAACACTTGGAACATAAATGCGGCGCTTGTTAAATTATTCAAGAGCAGCTAGTTTTTATTTTCACAATGGTGAAACTAACGTGTCTAAATACACTGTATGGACAAAAGTATTGGGTCACCTACACATAACACCTACAGGAGCTTTTTGGACACCCTAAAAAGACTGGACCCAGGCCAGCTCCAGAAAAAACACTCCATAACATTATCCCTTCTCCACCCGTTTTTACACACGGCATGATGTAGTCAGGTAGGAAACGTTTTCCAATCACCAACCCAGACTCATCCATCAGATTGCTAGATAGAAGTGTGATTTGTCACTCCACAAAACATGTTTTGACTGCTCTAGAGTTCAGTGGTGGCGTGCTTTACACCACTTCGTCTGATGTTTGGTATGGTGCTTAATGCCATGGGCTAAGGAAACCCATGCAATAAAGCTCCTGGCCCAGTTTTTGTACCGACGTTATTGCCAGAAGAGGTTTGGAACTCTGCAGTTATTATGTTGGCAGAGCAGTCATGACTTTCACATACGAGCCGTCTCAGCACTCAGCGACCCCACTCTGTAACTTTACATGGCCTGCCACTGTGTGGCTGAGTCGCTGTGGTTCCTAAATGTTTCCACTTTGAAGTAATACCACTTAAAGTTGATTTTGGAATATCTCAGAGGGAAGAAATTTCACAAACTTGACTTGTTGCAATAGTGGTGTCCTATTACGGTACCACGGTTGAATTCAGTAAGGTCTTTTGACCCATTCTTTCAGAAATGTTCGTAAAGGCAGACTGTGGGAATGGAAATGAGAGAAACACCTGAATTCAGGGATTCAAAGGTGTGGCTGAATACTTTTGTCCTTATACTCTAGTTTTTTATGGCACTGGGTGGGTGTTTGGACTCACTGCTCTGCTTCAGAATGAATTCAAGACCAATCAGATGTCTCCCTGACATCACTGTAATAAATGTAAACATCTTAAGTGCCTGAAAGTTTTGCACACACAGAGGAAAGCTTTGTTTCTCCGACAGAGAGAAATTAGACTCAGCCCTCTTTCCTCCGCCTCCTCTCCTCCTCCTCCGTTCTCATGTAGCCGGTCGATTGGTCGGTGTCGATGTTGGAAACGGCAGGACGGAAGCTCAAGGTTCCTCGCTCTGACCTCGACCGCTGCCTCCCGGCAAGTGTGGGGCACCACGACCCCGCCAGAGGCAGCCCAGTCTGAGAGAGTGAGCCTCTGAGGGTCAAAGGTCACCCCGGAGCAGCTTCACCTCCTTGCTGGCTTAGACTCGTTAGCACTCCTCCTCAGCACACACATGCCTCCCTAGCAGACTGAGCTCTGGCATCGGTCCTCCGCTGCCCTGCTAGAGGGGATTAAGACCAAACAAACTGCAAAGAAACTTAACAAACCAGACATTAGAAGCATCCTGCTCGCTCTTCAGCTAGAGGTTTTGTCAATTTTTAGACCAACTGCGTCTAAAATAAACCGTAATGTTCTGCCGGGGTTGAAAAACTCTCTGACACCACACACCATCTGGCACACTGAGCGGGGGATGTTCGCTAAAGTGCTTGCAGTGCTGATGGGGAAAAGAAAACTTCATGCAGATGTTCAGCTGCTTGACAGCAAATCGACCCAGACTACGCTGCTATGATAGCCAAGTCGCTCAAGTCCAAGTAAAGTCTCACGAAGTTTGAGGCATCCGAGTTATGTTTGGTCGCAGAGGTCCTCCTCTAAGTCGTGTCGTGTTGACGAGGCTGCATCAAAGTTGCTTAGGTTACAGCTGAAGTGCCTCACAGAGGAGTGCGTTGGTTGTCCGGAGGTGTTACGCAGAACTCTTTAAGAGTCACGTCTATGTGCTATAGCTGTCCACTGTCACCAAGAGGCAGTACCAAGACTGCTTGGAAAACTGAAGTTGTGTGTGGGCTGGTCTTGCTCAAGGTTGTGCTTTAGCTGGTCCTTTGGAAACAAAGAAGACTGAAGTCATAATGGGTAGAAAATGTCTGTGTGGTGAAATGAAACCGAGTGTCAAAAACAAGTAAAACTGCACTTCTCATACCTGCTTTATTGATCTTTTATATTTTTCTTTAGCAATTTTTGCTCTTTGCAGAAAAGCTCTGTGACACATAGTGTCACTGACATTGGGCTACCCGGGGCGCCCAATAAGTTGATCGTGACCTACCGGTCGATTGTGACCTACCGGTCGACTGATTATAAATAAATATATGTTTTGCATTTTTATTGTAGGTAGATCATTTTGACTTGGTCATTTTCTAAGCAGCTTGCAAACTGAAAAAGTGCGGGCACCCCTGGGCTACACTCTGTTGACTTTCTGAAGGACTAGGTACGTGCGTCTCCGTAGCCCATAGTTGGTTGAATTCCCACAATCCTTCTCTCTATGTTGCCGAAGAGCTACGCAGGACCAGGATTCCCACACTGGTTGCAAAGCTTATGCTGAAGTGACTGAGGTCATGTCTGAGTGTATGACTCCATAAACGTGTCCACGGGGGTGTTTTTGTATGTGTGGGTGTGTGCTATCGGAAGCGTGATGGGCGTGTCACAATAGGTGCTCTACAAGCTGCTACAAGATGATCCTACATTATTTCAGTAATGTTAAGTTCTGGGCTCTGGGGAGGCCAATTAATGACTGATGGTGTTCCACTGTGTGTTTTTCTATCCAGGTAGGCTTTTACTGCATTGGCAGTGTGTTTGAGATTACTGCCATGCTGAAAAATGAAGCTGTTGCCAATCTGATGCTTTCCAGATGGTGTTCTGTGTTCATATGTCCATCGATTTTGACAAGATCCCCGACACCACTGGCTAAAATGCAGCCCAAACCATGACAGAGCCTCCACCGTGTTTTACAGTTGGCTTTAGACACTCAATTTGGATCAAAAATTTCTTGCAAAACTTTGAAAGACCCTCAGAAAGGTGATAGGTGGTGCTTGTACCCCTGTGATTGTCCCTGTTTTGACCCAGTTTTGACCCGGTATTCGGGTGTTGTGGACGC
>VUQH01000796.1:0-19643 GCA_015106775.1 Etroplus canarensis | reverse complement strand
GAGAGGGAGAGGAGGAAGCTGGATAAAGTCATCAGGAAGTCCAGCTCTGTCCTGGGTTGTCCTCTGGACTCAGTGAGAGAGGTGGGGGAGAGAAGGGTCCTAGCTAAACTATCATCTATGCTGGACCATGATTCTTACCCCCTGCAGGATGCCCTTTCTGCCCTGGAGAGCAGCTTCAGTGACAGACTGATCCACCCTCGCTGTGTGAAGGAAAGATTCCGCAGGTCTTTCCTTCCTGCTGCTGTCAGACTCTTTAATGAGCACCAATAACACTATACCTTCCACCCATCTGTCATAAACCAGGACTATATACTCTGTAGTGACTTGATAGTTATTCTACCCGGTATTTATTTATTTATTTTTCAACAAATACTATTGGTCTTTTACTGTCCATATACTTACTAGCACTCACACTTTGCTGTCGCAACAACGCAATTTCCCCATTGTGGGACAAATAAAGGTTTTCTTATTCTTATTCTTATTCTTAAACTGCAACAAGTAAAATGAAAAAGTTATTGGACCAAGACAGCTGCCCTGTGCGACACCATAGGAGTCAGCCAATACTTGATTTTTACAAGCTGAACAATTTCCTGTAAATGATATATTATCTAATCCATTCAAGAACATTATCAAAAAAATCTACCCATTGCTCCACATAGTGAATGAGGATTTTATGATTGCTCGTCTCACAGGCTGCACTTAAGCTGAGTAAAATGAAGACAGACCAACATCATGGGGGCTAATATTCCCCCTTTTTTGCCCATATATGAATCCATATATGAATTTATATGTAATTTGACATATTTTGCACTGGATGAGCTTCACTAGTCATACACTGGCTTGTGACCCCTGAGGCTGGGCTTGCATTTCCTCCCAGCTGCAAAGTGGTGATCTTTCACAAGCCAAGCAAATGTGTAAAAATGATTTCTGTGGGTACACTGACAGCACATCATCCTGAGCCTCAGCCTGGGTTGATGCTGTTTTTGTGGGCAATTTTCTGTTACGGAGGCAGTAATTTTCCAGCTCAAGAAGATGACATCCCCATTCTTAATCCTGCATCCAAAGCTCTGATTAACTCAGTTCTTTTCCAGCCAAGGAACCAGCATTCAGGGTTTTCCTTAATGGGAACAAAGGAGCTTAATCCAAACCATCAAAACACACCCTTACCAAATGTATGCAATGTTTGTGGACAACTTCACCATATGTTGTACTTATAATGGAGGAAATACTGAGAGCAGATATTATTGCAGTGCAATCAACATGGGTGAGCCTCTTTGCACTTTTAATCTCATAAAATATAAACAATGGAGAAGAAAGAGTTTCCTATGAATGCTGAATCACATCTTTGCACCGAGAACTGTGATGTTTTATGGTTCTACACTATGTGCAAGGTTACTGAGTTCATTACACATTTACAGAGGTCAGCCTCATAGTTACATGGACACTTTCCCTCAGAGACATGATCTGCTTACAGAGAAAACAGTTTCCTGTGCCCCTTCATTTTCCTTTTGGCCTTATGCCGTGATAGTATTTTGTTTTGTTTTATTTTCTGCACATTCCCCAGGCGCTAGGCAGGCCTGTCACATCCACACCACAATCCAGGTGTAATAACATGTGAGCCACACTACAAAACCGCTCACACTCAGCCCCTGAGCGGCTTAGGGAACCCCGATAAACCCTCCTACAGATAACACTGACAGCGACAGCCTGCCACAGTACATTCACACACAATATAAGCCTAACACACACAGGCCACACACATTCTATGTTTGTTTGGGGCACTGCATTTAGAGGCTTACAGCATCTATTGAACCATAATTACTATAGCTGTAATCATATATATGCACATAAATGAATCTCTCCTTTTTACCATGTCTGGATGGGTATTGTATTGTCACATAATTTAAAATTAGAAGGTCGAAAAACACCCTTCATAAGTACTGTGAGTGACTTTGCCTCCTATTGTAACAACCTTTTATGTGCAACTAACACTTAGCCGATAACAACTGTGTTTGAATTTCATCCCAACCAAATCTTTGTTGAAGTCACTTTTTAAATATTGGTACTTTTCCAATATCAAGTGCAGACATTACAGACCTATTGTAGAGCTAGTGTGTTATTTTTCGTTTAATACGAGTCATCTAGCATCCATTTATAACACACTGCTCTCAAGCAAATCAAAGAGGAAGCCAGCAAACATATAAAGACATGAACACTAACAGCTAAACGAGTCCTGCGTGTATGATTATTTATCGAACCAGCTCTCTTCCCTGGATTATAACTGAATATACGTTTTCATCAGCTTCAAAGTTTTTTAGCCTGAGGCTTTATGACACAAGTCAACTGATAAAACTCTGTCACCCTTCTGTCTCACTTTCTTTCTTTTTTCCTGAGTAATGCAAACAGATATGTCCGAGTTGATTCCAAACCACTGCATGCAGGCCACAAAAATGAAGAACATGTATTATATTTACATATCTTTTAATAAATATTTAACCATTTAGTTAATTATAAGATATAAAAGTTTATTTGTAAACATCATTCTTGCTCTTGCAATAGGCCTTTGTCACTATTCTTGTATAGTTTTATTTTGAAGGTTAGATTATCATGTGGTTTTCTGTGTTTTCACTTCCCTTCTGTGTTGTTTTCTCACTCTCACTGGGCTCTGATTAAGGTAATCTCTTCCTTATTATTCTGTCCTCCTTGTATTCATTTAGTCTGGGCCATCAGTCTTTGTCAGATCATTGTATACCTTGTGTTTTCTCTTGCTGGCTCTTTTTGTTTCTCAGTTTATTATATTTATATTTAAAAATGGGGTTTTTTTGTCTTCACTTTTTAGCACTTTATGTGGGTATGTGTGACCGTGTGTTTTTCAAGTTAGTTAGTGCCCTTTTGACTTCCCACAAGCCTGCTGTGCTTCTTTTTGTATTTGAGTCTTTTCTCAACAGCGTAACATATACAGTATCACCTCTTATTAACATCTGATCTGTATCTAACACTTCTGAAGCCTGCGCTATGAAGAAGTTTAACATATCCAGAATATCTTTCTGTTATCTGGCTTCACTTATAAGTGGTCACATGAAGGGGGTTATCAACTCAATAAGTTAACCCAGAGTTTATCAATCGACTTATGAGCAAGTTCACGTGAAAGGGGTGGCTTCGGCAGCATCTGACCAGTCTTATTGATGGCTGATGGCTTATTTCACAAGAAAGACACAACTAAGATATGTGAAAAATATTAAGAAGTTAAACAAATAACAGACTGAAATCAACACAGCTGCTACAGATATAAAAAGAGGCATGAGTGTCTGTAACAGGGAATATATGCATATATGTATGTGTGATTTAAGCGCTGAAAAAATCTACTATTTTAATAAAGTTTAGCCTACTTTACGCCAGTGAGGAAAGTCAGCAGAAGGACTTAGCAGAGTACCAGGATGGGAGAATCTGACAGATTAGGATAGTTATTCCATCAAATTGATGTTTAAAGGTGTGTTAGACAGATTTAGTTTGTATTCTTTCAGCTGCAGCCCCAGTGTTGTTTAACAATCTAAGAGCAAATAAAGAACAAACATAACAAAATTCAAGCTTAGGTTTGGTATACATGCATATTTGATTTAAACTACAAATCAAAAAAGTACAAATGGGATGACAAGATCATATATCAAGGTTTATAGAACAATAAAATTTTCTAAAACTGTTTGTAGCCTACAAGAAAAAAACTCAAATCGATAAATAAAGTTTCTCTAAGAATCTGTATTTATTACTGATGTCCAAAGAGTTTTAAGAAAACTTTAGAGTCTCCTGTGCACAGAGGTCTGAGTCTGGCCTGAGAGATCTGCCACAATCAGTGACACTATTTTCCAGAGAATTGATTGGTTAGTAGGTGATGCTTTCATACCTGTTGATCTCTAATCTGAACCTTAACCTGCTCTGGAGCAAGCAAGGTGTGTTACCATGGCAAGAAGTGAACCACCTTTGTAGTACTGAAAACCTCGAGTTAACCCTGAAGTTATCTGGATAAGTGCAAATCCTGCTTCATAGTTCAAGCATCTGGCTATGATCCACGCTTTTACAGGGGATTACAATTTATTTTCACAGATTTTGCTGGCAACTTTTCTTAACCATATCTGTGAAGTAAGTAAGTTACACCATCTTAAGAGCCAAATGCAAAGTGAGCCTGAACACTGACTGTCCGATTTATGCCTGCATTTCCATGTGATTTATCTGAACAAGGATCTTCTGTTATAAGAAGATATTTGTAAATGGGGTTACATACTCAATTTGTAGTCCGTGTTTTTTTTTCAAAGAAGCAGACTTTTTTCAGAGCATCACAAAAACTGAACTCACACTCAACCAACAATTAAGAGGTAATGTTGAGTATGAAAAGTTCTTCTGGTGATCACTTACAGCCATTATATTAAAATATTTGAAAATGTTTGTTAAAGAAAAGCCAAAATGGCAAAATTCATAATTATGTCACTAAGTGATGTGCTGACATCAAGCCTGAACATTTTCAGGCTGGGCTTGTGTCTCCTCCTGGTTGCAGACCATTACATTATGGAGGACACTTCTGAACATTATTAACAAATTGTTATTTAAGGATTGACTTTGTCTGTTTTAATATGTATGAGGTGCACTGAGATATCTCCAGGTTTAAAGGTGGTGCATTTTAAGATTTCTCCTAAAGTGTATGAAATGAAATATATTCATCCTGGTTTATCATGCTGCATGAAAAAATAGACAGTCCCAGATTCTGACCTGAAAACAGTTCTGCTTGGCTTGTAATAGTGTTTGAGGATTCACTGAGTCACAAAGAACAGGTCCTGTATTCTCTTATTAAGAATAGGGAATGACAAATAAAACCACCAAAGGGTTTAGAGCTCACAGTCCTTTGGTCACAGAGATCTGAAGCAGTGTCCTACATACCCCAGACAGTTTTTTCCTAATATTGCTTAAAATTCTTAAGTCTCTAAATTACTACCCTTCCACTTTTTCTTGACAGCACCCTCACTGACAGCTCTGTACAGTCATAGTGTTATATGCTTGGAGATGCTCTTCATTAAAATTCAACCTCTGTGTTTTTACCAATGGCCTGTCAAAGGTTAGGAGCAAAAGAGAATTCATGAATGAAAGGCTCAACATTAATATCATTCCAGACATCATTCACATGCAGTTGTTCAAGCATGAAGAGCTTCTGCTTATCAAAAGTCAACATTCATCTATTCATGCGTTTATCCCCGTAGCTGATTCAATTTATGATTAATACTTACAAATGTTTAATCAGGGCTTATTGAAGTCACTTATTGAAACTCTGACACTGTGAACTGCTGTGATCATGGTCTTTTTGTAGTGAGAAACATAATTTTACGTTAGCTTGAGTCAATTCCAACATGTACAACTCAAATAGGCATGTGAAAATATGATAAATAAATAAACATAAACAGTGACAAATCAAAAATACAAAAAGGAAGTTTATCTAGCCTAAACCTCAGCTTATTATATATACTGTATATTCTACAGTCATGTGAAAAGAAGGTTTTCACAGGACTCTATGTAGCACGTGAGAAACTAAGTACACCCCATGATTCAATAACTTGCAGAACCACCCTTAGCAGCAGTAACGTGAAGGAATCATTTTTTTGTATGACTTTGTCAGTCTCTCACATCATTGTGGAGGAATTTTGATCAAATTTTGGCCAAGCTTTAGCTGTCAGACAGATGGCCTCACATTTGACTCTACAATACTTTGGTGCAGAGGACTTCATCGTCATCTCAATGACTGCAAAGTGCTCAGGTTCTGTGGCTGCAAAACAAGGCCAAAATCATCACTGCTCTATCACTGTGCTTGACAGTTGCTATGAGGTGTTTGTGATGTTCTGCTGTCTATGGTTTTTGCCAAAGGTGGTGGTAAGCACTGCGGTTGAACATTTCCACTTTGGTCATGTCTGTCCAAAGGATATTGTTCCAGAAGTCTTAAAGTTTGTTGAAATGCATCTTTGGACACCTAAGCTGTGCCGAGGATGAAACTTCAGCAACACTTGTAGAATAAAGAACATTTCATTTATTCTATTACATTTTATTATTGTGCCCACATATTTCTGCCTGTGGGCTTCATTAGGAAGTCACTAAGTGTTGCTGGAGTTTTATCCTCTTCAGGCTTTTTGCTTCTCTCCATGCACCTTAAAAGCAGGCACCTGGCAACTCTTCCAAACAAGCCATACTTGTTTAGTCTTGTTTTAATTGTACTGTCATGAACTTTAGTACCTAACATGCTTACTGAGGCCTTCAGAGCCTAAGATGTAGCTCTTGAATTTTTTTGCAGTTTCTCTGAGCATTGCAGTTGGGGTGAATTTGCTGAAGCGTCCACTCCTGTAAAGATTGTAGCATCGTGTTAACACACACCTGAATGCTTCAGACCAGCAAACTGTCTAGATTTCTGCTTTTATAGAGGTGGTCACGCTGGCTGATGATCAGTTAATCAGTACGTTTGATTAGTAGCACCTGTATACTTCATACCCTCTTAATTCCTATGGAAGCAGTAAGGGTGAACTTAATTTTTAAAAGGACTAGAAAGACTCCTTTCTTTTATCATGTGACTATATATAGCCAAAAGTCCGGAATAAACATGCATGTACACACTAGTGTTGCAATGTGTATTTCTTATTTGTCATAATTTTACATATATTTTTCAAATCTCTTTAGTGTTTTCCACATTTTCTTTTTTCAAAATAAAAGATAAAAAAACTATTCCATAAATTAACATCTGAACAAATACACATCTTTGTGTTACATTTACTGTAAATTTTGTTTTGTTTTTTTTGTTTTTGAACATGCACATTGGTCTCAGTTCACACAGACTCACTTATTAAATAAACCCTGAAACTTCTTTTTTACTTCACAAATTATTTATGTAGTATTAAAGTACACCTAATCTCATGAGAGCATCAGAGTTAAATAAGTCAGTATAAATAAATGATTAGTTGGTTCATGATAGTCAGCACTGTTCCCAATTGTTAATGCTCTTTTCTGTGGTGTAAAACAAGGATTTATGGTTGAGTTGTATTTTTCCACAAACCTCCACGCAATAGGTAATGTATAGAACTACTGATTATCTTTTCTGGAAAATTACTGCAATGAACTTCAGCACAATTTATATTGTTTTACAGCAGTTTGCTGTCAATAACCACCCCTCAAAATTGACTCACAGCAGCACAAACTGTTCCTATCTCAGGCATTTCTTCCATTATAATATATAATTTTTCATTTCCAGATCTTAAAAATTTGGGTTTGCAAGACTCAGTTTTGTTACCACTTCATTAGACCAAAATAAATGTGTACTACCTGCAAACAAAACAATCTTTAGCAAGTTTGACACATTGCAGATGTCGATGGAGTCATTAATGTACAATATAAACAACTTTGGACCCAACAATGAGCCTTGTGGAACCCCAGAGAGCCACAATATCATTTGCTAAATTGTAGCTAATGACAACACCTCAGTGGATCATCTGCCGCCATCTCACCCCATCACTTGCATCCTCTGCTGTCACCCCTTTGCATGTCCTCCTTCAGTACAGTACATCCATGAACCTTCTCTGTGGTCTTTCCCTTTTCCTCTTGTCTGACAGTTCCATCTTCAAAATCTTTTCTTGTCTCCATATCTCTCCTCTGTACATGTCAACCTTGCCACTCTGACTTCATCTTTAAATCTCTCAACCTGAGCTGTCCCTCTGATTTGTTCATTTATAATCCTGTCCATCCCAGTCAATCCCAGTGAAAATCTCAGCATCTTCAAGTCTGCCACCTCCAGCTCCACCTCCTGTCTTTTCCCCCAAACCATACAGTATATGTATGGGTCAGTAAAATCAGGTGAGAACAGTTCAAAAGTGAGACATTCTGATAAGAAGCAATTTGTAAGATCGACAAGCAGTTAAAGCAGAGCCGTGACCCTTTTGTAACAAACTAAAGTTCCTCCTGAGATTCTTTGATCCTTCCTCTTGACGAAACACTAAGAGATCATCAAAATGAGACTACTTTCAAGTCATCTTTACATGTGGTGGCAGCCTGTACTCAACGTTATAACATGCTCAACTCAGCTTTCAGCAGCAAAATATATACCAGAGTCTCAAACTGACTGCCAAACCTTAGATTTAAGAGGAGCAAAGCATATTTAATCCTGGCACTGGAACACTGGACTAGCTCTTTACTTCTGTAGTGATACATGCTGGAGGGCTAATGGAAGTTTTCCTGTGCTCTGCGGGCTGTGTCCCCATGGGGCATCTTTTCAGAGGGGTAATATTGCTGAGAACTGCTGCTTTTGGCCTTCTGATTTTTGGGGTAATCAGAACTGGAAAGGATTTTTCAGAAGGCAACATCATTTTGTGTAATCTGGGCTAAATAATATTAAAATCCAGGGGCAGTTCCTAATGGAAAGTAAGCTTTACTGATTCATTGTGTAGCAAGAAGAGCAGGTGGACAACTCCTCAAGTCTTAATGAAGTGGGTGAAATCCCTGCTTACTCAAACAGTGTGCCTAATGGATTTCCTTCTGCCAGCCTGTGCACTGGGGCTGCTGGGGTATTGCAAGAAGTGATCAGAAACTATCTGCTCCACTCTCACATTAGAGTAGAACGGATTTCTGTTGACACAGAATGAAAAATCCTAATTGAATCAATGTCATCTCATGAAACTTCAACTCTAGGGGATGTGGAGAAAACACCATATATCGAGGATGCCTCTGAATTTTATTAGATTGCTGATTATTCCACAGCATTTTGCAGCAGGAAATGAAACCATAATCGATACAAATGACATTTTATTTTATGTATTTATATAATTTAGAGCTCAATTTCTGAAAATACATATCCTGCACTGATTCCTTGTAGAGTACATCCACTCTCAGTCCTGGCTGTTAAATTGTACCTTCAGGGCTGTGTTATGTAACATTTTAAAAACATAGTAACTGCATGTGTTGACTGACAGCTATATTTCTATGGGTGTATGTGAACTTAAAGTAATAGTGTAGGCTTTTGCAGTGAGTGTGAAAACAGGTGGATAATAATTAAAAGCTGGGTTAGCCCTATTAAAATACACTTTCTGAATGTGTTTTTTTCTTTTAAAATTGTGTTACTTTGATGATTTTAGTTAAAAGGAAAACTGGATCTCAAAGCATTTTCAATGAGTTCAGGTGCCACCGTTACTTTATGAATGGATCTATTTTGACTTTTATTGCTGATGTAACAATGGGAAATGTTTTTCTCCTGCAAGATTTGAAGACTCGTTCCTACACAGCTGTAGACAGAGGCAAGGATTCAAGGTGCCCGAAAGCTCAAATGTGTTTATGTCAGTTTCTTTGAAAATTTTGGGAAAGCACTAAACCATGCAATTAACTGACAAGAGTGACCTGAGACACTCTACTTCCACCAAGGTTGAAAATTCTCTCCACACAACGCATGAATAATTAATTCTCCCAATTTCTATTGTTTTAATTTGAAATGTACACTCACCGATCACTTCATTAGGTACACCTGTTCAGCTGCTTGTTAATGTGAATATCAAATCAACTTGATCACATGTCAGCAACTCAAGCATTTAGACATGTAGACATGGCCAAATCGAGAACGAGGAAGAAAGGTGATATAAGTAATTTTGAAAGTGGCATGGTTGTCAGGCTCGTCAGAGTACTTCAGAAACTGCTGATCTGCTGGGATTTTCTCTCACAACCATCTCTAGTTTTTATAGAGAATAGTCCAAACAACAGAAAATATCTCATAAGTGACAGTTCTCTGGGTGAAAATGTATTGCTGATGCCAGAGATCAGAGTAAAATGGCCAGACTCCTTCAAGCTGGTAGAAAGACAACAGTAACCGAAAATAACCACTTGTCAAAACCAAGGTAAACAGAAGAGCACTTCTCAGTGCACAACATACTGAACCTTGAAGTAGATGGGCTAAAGCAGCAGAAGACCACACATGGTGCCCCTCCTGTCAGCTAAGAACAGGAAACTGAAGCTACAGTTCTCATGGGCTCACCAAAATTGGAAAATAGAAGATTGGAAAACTGTTGCCTGGTTTGATGAGTCTCAATTTCTGAGGCTGCTGGTGATGGTGTAATGGTGTGGGGGATATATTTTCTTGGAACACACACTGAAACTGCACAAACTACCTGAGTATTGTTACTGATCATGTCCACCTGTTTATCACCACAGTTACCCATATGTTGATGGCTGCTTCCAGCAGGATAATGTACGATGTCACAAAGCTTACATCATCAGCAAATGGTTTCTTTAACATGACAGTGAGTTCATGGTACGCAAATGGCCTCCAGAGTCACTAGATCTCAATCCAGTAGTGCACCACTGGGCCGTGGTGGAATGAGGGATTCCCATCAGTGATGTGAGTCAACAAATCTGCAGCAACTGCATGATGCTGTTGTGTTAATATGGACCAAAATCTCTGAGGAATGTTGACGCGATGCCATGAAGAATTAAGGTAGTTCTGAAGCCAAAATGGGGTCCAGTGAGCTCATTGCTTGCAAGGTGTAATTAGTGAAGTGGCATGTAAACTGTCTAAATTTGCCCTTCTCTACTCTACCCTATCTCTGGTTAAAAAAAACACGCAAATCCATCCATATTTTTTGAGCAATCCTGCTAACAAAAAAAAATAAGCCAAACAAATCGTATAACCTCCTTGGCAGGTATAACAAGGGCTTTAAAGTGAGTCCTGATAACCTGCTCTTTAGGCCATCTAATTTATTTTAGGACCCTCATACTAAGGTTTTGTGCTTATAAATTAAACTGTTTAATGACCTCAGAATAAGTCAATGGAGTACTGAAAAGCTTAGAAAAAGTGGAAACGCTGCAGTGAGAGTGGAAGGAACAAGAGCTTAACTTGGTGTTTTGCAGCTAATGTTTCACCTGCTCCATCCGTCCATTTTCTTAAACGTTTTTCCAGATTAGGAATGGGGGGACTGAAGCCTATCACAGCGTTATAGAGTCAGAAGCAGAGTATACAATGGACAGGTCACCAGTCCATCACAGAGCAAGACAGAGAGGCAGACAACCACACACATTCACATCTACGGCCAATTTAGAACCCAGAAACCAAGCACATCTTTGGACTGTGGGAGGAAGCTGGAGTGATGCACACTCAACACAGAAAGGCCATATATTCCACTGCACCACTGTGCTGCCTGGGGCCCATTATCAAGTTAATTCAGCCGTGCTTGAATGACATGACTGCTAAAGACTGTGGCATACTGTAACTGTAGCATGCCTGCCACAATATGAATTTTTGAAATGACTGGCAGGTATCCGTTCCAACCGCTCAAATATTTGCAACACATTTGCATTCATTAACACAACAGAGCCATATTTAGAAACTCTCTTGGGTTATAGAGGCAGTCAGTTCACCAAAGCTCAACATATGATGGATTTAGTCATGTAATGATGAAACGGCACTGGAAAAGGTATGATTCAGTTTGACAGATTAGTGTATTTGATGCACTGTAAATACAGATCTAGATTCATGCCTTTTGCGCTTCATTTTACACAGGCGATTAAAATATTTTTGCCATGGCTGAATTGTGACAAAATCTATGCAAAAATGAAACTTAAACTCTCATATACACCTCGTACATTTTTGTATCTGTCGCTGTGGGGACTAGAGGACTATTCATCTTTGCACTGGATTCTCAGGTAGGCGCTTCATGAATTTTTCATATGTTAAACAGTAGTCTGGGCTTTCATTCATCATTATTCATTCATTAAAGAATCAGTAAGCTCATGGCTTGTTGGCGTCTTCAGGTGTCCTAGATCCCCGTTAAGTACTTGACAGGTCGTTGGAGAAGAACTCTGCACAGAGTTGAAATATTGTTGATCAAATAAATAAATAAATAAATCTATGTAAGTAAAATGACTCAGAGTAGATTGATAAATAAAGTGCCTGAGATGTCCGTTGCGCACACTAAAATGAAGGGATTAGGGATATTCTCAGACAACAGATGTACTCACGGGTCCCATCAAAACGAGTGGCAATAGTATCCAAAAAGGTGTTTTGCGGTGCAATCAGACCCCTCATCACCGGCATCCGAGAACGGGTCGAGCCGCGTCTCTCCCGGCGCTCAGAACCATGGCTGTCGCCGGCTGTGGACACGAAGCCCGGTAGAAACCTTGAGGAGCTCCCCGGCGCTCCTCCTAACCCCTGGAGGAGGGCGCCTAGCCGAGAAACCCGAGACTCCAGGGTCCAAAGCTGACCAGCGACCACCGAGAAGGTGATCCGGACTTACGGGAGGAGAAAGGAGCCGCTGGAGGCTACAGGGGCGAGGACGGAGGGATGGAGGGATGGAGGGACCACAGCGAGGATGGTCACATTTACGCACGGATCCACTGCAATACCATCCCTCTCTCCTCCTCCCCTTCCCGCTCTCGTTCTCTGTTCCTCGCTTACACAAACACTTTTTCCTGTCCAAACATTGTCTTCTTAGGATAAATCATTATTTCCATAAACTGTTTTATTTTTTTCCTATTTCTCTCTTCCAGTGCACCCCTCCCTTCTCTCGCTGTCTTTCTCCCTAAAATTCTCAGTCTCTCTTCACCTCTCATCCTTTGATGTTTTGATGAATGCCCATATGCAAAGTAGGTATATTAAAATGTCATATTGTTTTTTTTTTATTTCTGGTATTGCTACTGCATAATTAATTAATAACAGCACTCTTTGCCACGTTTCACACTTTAAGTTGCAACA
This sequence comes from Etroplus canarensis, assembly GCA_015106775.1. Classification (NCBI taxonomy): domain Eukaryota; kingdom Metazoa; phylum Chordata; class Actinopteri; order Cichliformes; family Cichlidae; genus Etroplus; species Etroplus canarensis. The sequence goes on along the minus strand of VUQH01000796.1, from coordinate 6,898 downwards.
TTTGTCGCTCCAAGAACAAATGAATAATTCATTCAGAATGAGCAAGAAAATATTTTTCTTTGTTTGTTCTTTATAAAATCATTGTGATGAATTTTATGAGAGTATATTATAATCCATATTCCAGTGCAGATATACAAAACCCAACTCCACCTGTGCATATGTGCAATTTGTTTAATGGGGACCTATTACGCTTTTCCGTATGTTCTGTCATATCTGTATTTTACAGTGGTGGATGGTCACAATTAACATGGCACAAGGTTTAAAATAGTTACTGTTTCAATCATTTTTTTTCTCTCTCTAGGCTCTGTATGATGTCAAAGACAGGGGGTATCCCTAATACAGTATGATCATCTCATGCATGCAGATCTGGCAACCTGCTGTATAAATCTTTTGTTTGCAAGAGACAGCCAATCAGAACAGTTCTCTTAAAGGTGGAGGAAAGGAAGCCAAAACAGCTTGTTTCAGACAGAAGATGAACTGAAGGACTGCACAAAGGTCCAGCATAAGATTAATAAGGAGTATTTTGAACTATGAATCATACAAAGCTACACTGGCAGAGTCTAAGAATCAAAATTTGGATTTGGAAAAAATGATAGGTTCCTTTTATTGTGTACACATTTAATAATTTAGCCAATTTTTCTATTTGACAAATCAACATTATCATTTATATCATATGCTTATATACACAATATGTTAAATGAGATTATGTGGAGTTTGCATGTCTGTCTTTGGTCTGGATTTTTCCATCTGTCAAAGGAGAGGCAGCTTAGGTTATTTAGAGAGCACCACTTACATGTCAGTTCCTGTAAGTCTTAATGGATCTCTGTACATATGTCAGCGCTCTTAGTGGCAGCATATCCAGAGTGTACCACACCTCTTTCTCAATGTGAGCTGGGACAGTGGTGATGGACAGATAGCCAGTGAGGGACATCTTCTGTGCTTTGCAGATTGTGACAGGTTTTCATTTGGGCTATAATGTGGTTGAAACTCAAAACCAGTACTAAATTTTGGCAGTGCAAGTTAACTTTAATGATCCAAAGTTGCTGTAGTTTAATGTTTTAGAGACATTATTCCCCACTATCCCTTAAATGTGGTTGGGAATGCTGTCCCACTGCAACAGTACATACAGTAAGTAGAGAAAGAAGATGAGGTCATTGAAGTTCTGAATGTTTTATTTATCACTGCCACACAGTTTTCACATACTTTAGCTGGTCAGTAGAATGTGGTTTGGTTAAAAGAGCAGGCGTATAATGTCAAACATTGTCCAACAGTGGAATTTCTAGGCTTAGAAATCCCATTTTCTGCAGCAAGGATGGCTCCTATACGCCACATGTATTTGGTATGCACAAATGGTTCAGTATGCATTACACTACAAACTTGCCCTGCACTTGTGTGTGTGTGTGTTTTAAAGTAGTGTTCTCTGTTGATTAACATGAAGTTAAATTAAATATGAGATACAGTTTATGTATTTGCAATGTAGGTATCAAGTGTTGTGTTGGTCCGCACGGACTGAAGACACCATGCTCCAAACCTAAGACCAAACTAAGAACCCTGAATCACCGAAGAACTAAATGCACTTCCAAAATGTTTATTTCAAGATCTTCATAATGTACATCCTGCCCTTTGGGTGTGGTCACAACAGATTGAAGCTGGCTTGAAGCTACATGTGGTTTTTCTTTTAAGAAAGTAGCATATCTCACATAGAAAGACCCGCAAATCCTCTAGTCCTCTGAGTCCTGAGGACAAGTAAAGCCCAGAAATTTTCACACTTATTGCACTTTGGCAGCCTCAGGACTCCCACAGGTCTTAAGGCTCTCAGAAGTGGAAAGCAAGTACAGTATGTCTCGACTCTAATATCCTTTGAAGAGATATTGTCGTTACAGCTGTTGGATAACTTTTTTGCACACCACACATAAAAAACATACAAACATACATCAGCTTATAAAATACATGAGGATGCAGTACACTAACATTTCCTAAAGACATTAACATTTCATTGAGGTACTGCAACTACAGACCTCAATGTTGCTTCCAAAACTGATCTTTCCCATTCAGAGAGAGTTTCCAGTGGAGTGGAGTAGACAGTGAATCCATACCCATGTTACCAAACATCTTTTAACAAGGTAGATTCAATACAGAAATCCCCAGAGCTTGTGTCTGTGGATGAGACAAGGCTAAATTAAATCATCCACACCTGCAGCGGCCTGGAATTGCTGCAAAGACTAAAAACAGGCTTAGAAGTTACTGTTAGACAAGATAAAGGCATCTAGAGAGAAGAGGTGAGCCCCTCTCTGAACTGCTGCAGCAGAACACTGTCAATCAAATAAAGGGATGGAGAGGAGCAGATTGAGGGAAGGGTGAGAGTAGTGAAGATGCAGCAGTGGGGAAAATGGACTACAAGCAGGCCCAAACCAGAATGTATTTCTTCACTTTGGTTGTGATATTGAAAGTATAAACCGTGACCGTACTGTGATGTTGTATTGTTCCCATTCGCAAACACTGAAATGCTGGCCATCAGTGACATAAGTAAAGCAATAATGCCATCTACAGGACACAAGCTCAAATGAAGCAAAATTGAAAGCATTTTATTGGGCCATAATCAACTTAAACAGATCACATGCTCATAAATAACTTGCAGAACTTACTGTATGCCAGGTTATTATGGTTGTTGGTTTTGCCCTAATGTAAATTAACCTAATGTACAGTATATTTTATTTCATATTTAACAATATGTAAGTCCAGCAGTGGTGTGTTTTTTTATGAGACTGAAGTGCACTCTCACAAAAATCACACATTGCACCATTTTTTTTCATTAAGAAAAACCACTGTCATGAAAGCTGAAGGTTCTGGCATATTAATTAATAAAGGATCAGTGTCTGAATGACTCAGAAGTGATTGATAAGTACTAAATTCATATCAGCGATTTGCTTTGCCTCTGTCTGGTTTTAGAGGAAGACTCTGTAAAGTCTGAAAATTAAAAAAAAAAAAAACATTCAATAGCATATCAAACCTCTAGCAGCAACTAAATCCCATAAACAGAAAAGCTGTCAGCCACTTTATACCAGCTGGTTAACACCTTGTGGCTGGGTTTGACTATCCAGAACAAGAAGATTAAAATGTTCTCAAATAGCTTCAAGTAACCCACAGTCAGGTCTGCGAGTTTACAGCAAAAGAAATATTACTGTTTTGTAATGCAGTGTATTGTCTGTTTGGCAGTAGTGCTTGGTTTGAGTGAAAATTTGATCCTGTCTAAACTGTACATCTCAGGTAATAAATTATATATGGTGCTTTTGCTGGATTTTTTGGCAGATTTCTCCAATTGTATATTTACAAAACAGAGCAAAGACCATGTCCAATGCAGAGACCAAACCTTGTTTTCCACTGTACATCATCTACAGTAACTGTAATAAGCATGTTAGTAAAGGCAGTATCAGTGTTTGCACTGGTCTCACTCCCAACCTCCTGACTTAGTCTCAGTTCTCTTATGACTGACATATTTTGTCTTGTTTTTAACTGCAGCTGGAGATAAGTTAGATATCTCTGAGATGATGAGCCTTGATACTGCTTCTAATGAATACAATACCCGACTTCCCTCCTGTAATATCAGTTATTTGACATTCACAGGTACAATTCAATAAAGTCTGTCATGAATAGAACAGTTTCAAGCCAATCACATTTTGATCAATATTATGAAAACTCACCCACCAGACTCCCTTAAGTCAAGATAATAAGCCAAGAAATTATAAGGGTCAGTTCTCTCGAACCCACTACTGAAGTCTGTGGATAGCTTTTGTGTTTGCGAGACATGATGCACGAATATTTTTACCTGCACAGCAGAATCATGACAAAAAGAAGGTTCACTGGTAAATATCTCAAAACCGCAACTCCTGAAAAAAAATGGATCAAAACCAAAGACAGACATTTTGTTGATCCCCATCAGGAAATTGCAGTACTGCAGTAGCAAATTCATATACATTGTAAAACGCATGACCTCACAAAACACACCGACATGAGGTAGGTAAAATGAAGAAAAATGCACAAATCTACCTGTCCAATGAAAAGTGGAATTCCTTGTGCATTACCACTCAAAGGATATATCTCATTTCCCTGCAAAGAGAACATTATCTATTTTAATCCCAGAACACTGTAAAGAGTTTCAGTGTTGGTCCTGCAGCTGAAGTAGCCTCTACTGTAAACATTGCTGTTTGACCAATAGGTCATGCAGGGGATGTGCCATGCTGTTCATTATATTGAGCAGTTTCCACAACATCCTTCTTTCAGTAACTAACTCTAAAGACTCAGAGCACCTTTCTAGTAGTCCCCAGCTCAGGGTCAGCCTTCATAATCAACTTGTTCAGCTTCCTAGTGTCACTGGCTCTGATGGTGCTACCCCAACAGATGGCTGCAAAGAAAAATGCACAGCAGACTCAAATTGTGAAACATTTTGCTACATGCATTAAAAGACCTGCTACGTCACTTCCAGTCGACAGCAAGGTCTATTGCTGTGAACACCCAGATGTGAATAGCTATAGCTCTCCACCACCTTCACCTTTTGTCCCAGAATGGAAATGACGTTTAACTTAGAGCTTTTTAAACATATTCCTAGCTTCTCTTATATAGACATTTAGTGAAATTGGCATCAGTTGCATAGGTACACAGTTACCCCTTGTTAAATAAAGTTGTGTCATTTCTTGTAATAGCAAGGGCATAAAAATGTAGTATGGAAGTTAGGAGATTCATAATAATCATGAATTCACTATAACCATGACATTTAAAAATTAAGCCATGCCAACAATGTACAAATGATAATACTGTATAATAGGTATGATAATATTTGTGTAATTTTTCTTTTTGTACCCTTGAGTACAAAGCTCAGCAATACATAGCGTTGCTTTTTTGAGTTTACAAAGTTATATACTATAAATGCATGTGGCATTGTTGCAGTCATCTTGTTTAAAAATTCTATAGATTTTGTGATAAAATCACTATCAGGAAAACTTTTAAATGTTATTCAGTGCTTGTCTGGTATTAATTTAAATCTGATTTAAGTAAACCTTAGATTTTCCATCTCAGCAAAACAAATGAAGCTGTAAGCATCTGACCTCTAAGTGAAATATAAGAAAATGGCCAATGAAGTTATCCTACTTGCATTTACTTGTGGTCTTACTCTTTGTAGTTTAAAGTAAGCTTTTATTAGAAGACTCTTGCTTTGACATAATCAGTTACAAACCATAATTGATCTTTCATTCTCATCCAAAGCTCTGATGATTTGGTTTAATTATTTGTAACACACAACCACTTTCACTGTGTGCGCTTTAGTACATATTCATCAAATAAATTGGGAATAAGATAAGAAGCTCTAGTCCAAAGATAAATCTAAAACCAAATTTGCTTTAAAGCACTTAATATATTCTTTCTCAAACACTAACTCTACTAAGCTATTCAGTGGTGCTGCACTGAAAGTAATTGTCTGGACACAATTTGCCATGTGATGTTGCCTTAAATCACTTGTAAATTGCAATTTTTTAACCACCAAATGACTTATAGCTCGGTCTTCCATCTACATTGGGTGGACTTTCTGTTAAAAACAAAGCCTGTGCACATAAAGCTGCACATAGCTATAGGAATGGTGATATGGTGTGCAGTCCACCTCTTAATCCAGACAGTCAGATCAGGTGGCTGCCACCATTTTAGTCTTATATCTGATAAGTGGCACGGTAGCATGTGTTTAGCTCAAAGCACTACTCATTTCTGTGAGGTAGGGTATTTTGGGAATATATGCAAGTTGTCCAGGGTCTTATTGTTATAGACAAGCATGAAGCTAGGTTAAGAAGAGAGGTGACCATCAGCAGTACTACAGATGCAATGTTTGCTTTGAGGTTGCTGATGGAGAAGTATAGAGAAGGTCAGAAGAAGTCTTTGTGGATCTTGAGAAAGCATGTGATAGTGTTCCAAGCAAGGAACTCTGTTACTGCATGAGGAAGTCAGGAGTGGCAGAGAAGTATGTGCACTAGGGAACAGATGAATGAAAGTCAGTAGAAGCAAGACAGAGTACATGTGCAGAAATGAGAGGGAGGTGGAATAGTGAAGATGCAAGGAGTAGAGGTAATGAAAGGCAGATGAGTTTAAATACCTGGGATCAACTTTTGAAAGCAATGGACAGCGCGCAAGAGAGGTTAAGAAGAGAGTGCAGGTTGTGTGGAATGGGTGGAGATGAGCTTTGTGACAGAAGAATAGGAGCTACAGCGAAAGAGTAGATTTACAAGACAGTAGTGAGACCTGCCATGATGTACAGTCTGGAGACAGCTGCAGTGATGAAGAGATAGGAGGCAGAGATGGAGGTGGCAGAATTGAAGATGTTGAGCTTTTTGCTTGGAGTGACTAGAATGGACAGGATGAGAAATGAATACATCAGAGGGACAACTCAGGTTGAGAAGTAAAGGTTGAGATGGTCTGGACATGTTCAGAGGAGGGATAGTGGCTATACTGGACACAGGATGTTGAAGATGGAGCTGCCAGGCAGGAGGAGAAGAGGAAGACCACAGAGAAGGTTGATGGATGTAGTGAAGGAGGACATGAAGAGGGTTGGTGTGAGGGAAGAGCATGTAAAAGATAGGGTGAGATGGAGGCAGATGATCTGCTGTGGTGACCCCTAACAGGAGCAGCTGAAAAAAGAGGAAGAAGAAGATACAAGCAGGCTCACATATTTGTGCTTCATGTATTACTGTATGTTCAAGGATTTCACTATCTCAGATTTTAAGAGATCTATCTGAAGGAACTGAAAAGTTATTTTTTTAATGGGGACTATTTTTATGGCAGATCAAAAATAAAAAATAAAAAGTTCACAGTGACATGAGAACTGATACCAGACACGCCCCCCGAAAAAAAAAAAAAAAAG